>RJWJ010021496.1:0-27813 GCA_004363605.1 Indri indri
GGGGTCTCGCTCATGCTCAGGCTGGTCTCGAACTCCTGAGCTCAGAACGATCCGCCCGCCTTGGCCTCCCAGAGTGCTAGGATTACAGGCGTGAGCCACCGCACCCGGCCTGAGCCTCAGTTTTCTTGTCTGTAAAATGGAGATAATATTAGTGGCAAAGTCACAGAGTTGTGAAGATGAATAAAGTTCTTAGCACATTGCCTGGCCCTGTGATAAGTGCTCATGAAGATTATCTATGATTCTTTTCTCCCTGGGTCCCTCCCACGTTCTGAAAGACTCAGGTAGAACTTTTCCTTGTGATTTAAGCAATAAAGAAGCAGCCACCTGCTGCGTTCACCTGACCCCTTCTTCCTAAACAGTCATGATGGTGGAAAAAGCACTCAGGTATGGGCCAGGAAATGGAATGTGTATTTAGGTGCACGTGTGTGCCTCTTGGTTGTGTTGTGAGGTTGAGATTTTTTTTTTCCACTGAATTGGCAGTGTTTTTAGTGAGTCATTCGGGTTGTTAGTGTGTTCAGCGACTCAGGCCTGTGCATTGTGAGGTCGGGAGGGACGCCTGACGAAGGGGGAGGTCCCAAAGGGCACAGGGCATCAGGAGGAGGTCAGGTGCCATCACATTGCCCAGGGACTCAGTGGTCTCTGTGAGGGGTGCCTGGGCTCTGGGAGAACGGTACCCGGCTGCCCCAGACCCCCCGTGTGTCAGAGCTGGGAGAGGGCTGGGCCTTCTGGGCCGGCTGCCTTGCCCGTTTGTTGTGACGAGGTGGCAGGAGCTGGGAGGTGGAAACTGGGGTAGCTCCTGACAAGGGGAGCGAGGCAAGCAGGGGAGCGACGGGGTCTGGGAATTGAGCGTGGCAAGTGAGAGCTCTGAGGCGGGGTGTGAAGACGACGACCTGTATCTGTCACCTGAGATAGAGCAGTGAAGGTGGATGGGGAGAGAAACTGGCTGTGTGGACAGAGGACCACATTCCGTCAGGGCCCTGCCCAGACGCCCTCCTGTCCTTGCCACTGAGGGCATAGCATGGTCCTGCCCCCTAAAAGCCCCAGTCTGATGGGGGTCACACAGCTTCTGCCCTCAGATGCCCTTGGTCAGAAGGGGGAGCCTTCCCTTGGGGAGTCCCCGATTTGATGCGGGACACACTTGGATCCCTATTCTGACAGGAGAGACGCCATTTCTCCCCACAGACCCATAAGATGAGGGTGGGGAGCATAGAAAGGCCGAGGTGTGCTGGGATGGAGGGCCGCAGAACCTATGCAGGGGTTCCCAAGGGGACTCCTTCCTTTCTGTGCCTGCCCGCCCCTGCCTACCATCAGATGGGCAGTGAGGGCACTGCCTAAGAAGAGGGCTTGTCTCCCGAGACCTGGACCGTTCGCAGTAATTTGGCTTCGGCCCAAATGGGTTAAAAGTAGTTTTGTTGTGGGAGGGGCCAGGTTTTTTTGTTGTTTTTTTTTGAGACAGGGTCTTGCTCTGTTCCTGGGCTAAAGTGCAGGGTGTCATCATAGCTTGCAGCAACTTCAGTCCAGCTGCATCTCCTGGGCTCAAGTGATCCTCCTGCCTCAGCCTCCCGAGTAGCTGGGACTACAAGAGCACACCACCATGCCTGGCTCTTTATTTTTTTGTAGAGGTGGGGTCTCACTCTTTCCCAGGCTGGTCTCAAAGTTCTGGCCTCAAGCAATCCTCCTATGTTGGCCTCCCAAAGTGCTAGGATTATAGGCCTCGTGAACCACCATGCCCAGCCAGGAGGGGCCATTTCTGTCCCAGGATTAGCAAGGGAGCTCAGTCATTATCTTCCCTCTCCACCTCAAGCTTTTCCTGCCCTCTGAATCCCTAACCTCAAGACTGCCCCACCTCTTTCCAGGGCCACTCACCTGCCTTCGCCAGCCATCCACATGCATCCTCTCCCATGTCCGTCCATCACCATGGGATGGGGATGGGGCCCTCAGGGCTGGAGAACTTGGGCCCTCTCCTTGACCTCTCTGTCCTGGGGCCAGCAACCTCCCCCCTTCACTGCTGTATCTCAGGTGACAGATACAGGTCATCGTCTTCACACCCCGCCTCAGAGCTCTCACCTGCCACACTCAGTTCCCAGACCCCGGAGGAAACACCTGCTGTTTCCCTCCACCTCCATCTTCCACAAAGTTCCCGAGTCCCTTCTGGAGTTAGGAGGTGGGGAGAGCCAAAGGAAACCAAAATCGCTACCTTCAGGGAGATCCCAGGCTGTGTCCAAGCCCAGAATAGAGACAAAGGCAGGACCCAAGGCCACAGCTGAGCCTCCCATGAGGTCCAGAAGGGGCTCCGAGGCCGCGCAGTCCGCAACAGGAGAAAGTGGGGAGCAGTGCTAGACCTCCACAGTTCTGGGTTCCAAGTGGCCCAAAAAGAAAGGAAGGGGAAAGGAAATGGGCGGGAGTCCTTGCTAAACTCAAGTCTGTTCCAGCTCCATGAGGGTGGGTGGCCAAGAGGTCTGAACAGAAACCAGGGAGGAAGAAAGAAAAATGGAGAGGCTGGATTCATTATCCACTTACTGGGTTCCAGGCCCTGGGCAAGGTGCTGGGAATGTAAATACAATGATCGAATCCCCACTGTGGAGGAGCTCCCAGGAAGGCAGCCTATGAGAAGTGCTCAGTGTGAGTGGTGCCCCCTGAAGGTGTGCAGGGCACAGCAGCTGTTCACACAGATCTCAACAGAAAGGCCTGGGTGGAGTCGTATAGCAAGGAGGTCCTGGGAGTCTTGTAGCTGGGCTGAAAAGAGCCCAGAGGCAGCTTTGATGTTGAGGCAGAGGCCCTGGGCCTGGCCGACTTGGGGTTGCGTTTATCAGTTGGCACCTCTGCCAGCCAGGAGGCTCTGTCTTCACTTACAGAACAGGCTCTGCATAGGCTATGCGGCAGGGTCCTCCACCTTTTCAAAGTGAGAACTCTTTTCATGGGCCCCTGTCTGCAGCGTATGGATGGTGCTTGTACCTTTAGTATGCGCTTTGAGAAATGTCGCAGTGACAAAAGCTACTATAAATTCAGCACAGCTTTTTGATGAATCTGTTTTTTTCATCATCACAGCTCTTGCACAGATTAGAAAAACATTTGCACAAACCTGTACGAGCTGTGTTCAGGCCACAGACAATGCTGGGTGCACACAGGGATTCAAGGGCCCCTTAGAATCACTGTGTTCCCTGTCCTGGCATGGTGTCCGGCAATCCCTGCCCTAGCCCCAGGGAATGATTCTCTGGAAGCAGAGGGAGGCTCCCTGGAAGGGGTGGCGTTTGAGTTGGACCTTAAAGGTAGGTAGGGCCAGATGCCAGGGCAGAGCCAGTTTTTCCTCCACAGGTGGGACGGGAGACCCATGTTCCTTGTCCTCTTTCCCACTCCCTGCCCTCTGACCTCAGGGTGAATTTGGCGCTGGCCTACACGGAGCTGACAGAGGAGCTGGGCCGGCTTCGGGAGTTGAGTTCCCTGCAGGGGAGGATCTTGAGGACCCTGTTGCAGGAACAGGCCCGGAGTGGTGGTGAGATGGGGCAGGGCAGGGGACGCCGCTGCGGAACCCTGAGGGAGCGGGTAGCTACGGGTCGTAGGCGCCATCCTCTGCTTCTCGGTGTTCTGGAGAGGGTGGGCGTTGATCCGGGCAATCCCCTGGCTCGCCAGTCATGACGTCTTCTCTCCACACCTTCGTCCCCCAACCCTGTCCTTTCTCTTCCAGGCCAGAGGCACTCGCCACTGTCGCAGCGCCACTCCCCGGGCCCCCAGTGCCCTTCCCCCTCCCCGCCTGCCCGGGCGGCGCCCCCGTGCCAGTCCCCCGTCCCGCAGCGCCGCTCTCCCGTGCCCCCGTGCCCCTCGCCCCAGCAGCGCCGCTCGCCGGCCTCGCCCTCCTGCCCGTCGCCCGTCCCGCAGCGCCGCTCGCCGGTGCCGCCGCCGTGCCAGTCCCCCAGTCCGCAGCGCCGCTCCCCGGTGCCCCCCAGCTGCCCGGCCCCGCAGCCGCGGCCGCCACCGCCGCCGCCGCCGGGGGAGAGGACGCTGGCCGAGCGCGCCTACGCCAAGCCGCCCAGCCACCACGTGAAGGCCGGCTTCCAGGGCCGCCGCAGCTACTCGGAGCTGGCGGAGGGCGCGGCCTACGCGGGCGCCTCCCCGCCCTGGCTGCAGGCTGAGGCGGCCACGCTCCCCAAGCCCCGAGCCTACGGCGGCGAGCTCTATGGCCCGGGCAGGCCGCTCAGCCCGCGGCGCGCCTTCGAGGGCATCCGGCTGCGCTTTGAGAAGCAGCCGTCGGAGGAGGACGAGTGGGCCGTGCCCACCAGCCCGCCCAGCCCCGAAGCGGGCACTATCCGCTGCGCCTCCTTCTGCGCTGGCTTCCCGATCCCGGAGTCGCCGGCCGCCACCGCCTACGCTCACGCCGAGCACGCGCAATCCTGGCCGTCCATCAACGTGAGTGGGGGCCGCGCCTTCCGCCCTCCCCGCGGCTGGAGATAGAGGGCCTCCCGGCACCCCCTCCTCCTTCCGCTTGGGGACCCCGCCCCTCTTGGGTGTCAACAAGCAAACCATTCACACCTGACAGGCAGGGCGCCCCTCCTTGGACCCTGGCCCATAGCGTAGATCCTGCTTGCTTTTGTCGGGGAGAATTAGTGCCTGCACCATTAAGATTTTTTGTTCAGCCAAGGTAGGGGTATGGTCTTCAGAGTGACAGTCCTGACTTTGATTCCAGACTTCAGCACCTAGTAGCTGTGGGGCTTCTTGCAAGTTACCCTCTCTGATCCTCAGTTTTCTTATCTGCAGAACGGAGACAATGATTACATTGTCTGATTACCTTACAGGGTTACTAAAACGGAGGCAGTGAGCCTAAAGCAGTTGGCACGGTGCCTGGCTCAAGCATCTGCTAGTGTTTTGGTGATGATGATGGTGGCTAACTGATCACACAGGGACAGGCCTGCTTATCCAACTCTCTCCAGGCCTCAGAGTCCCTGCTGTTTTCTGTCTGTCCTAGAAAGAATTCTACCTCAGGGTTCCATCATTTCACTGAAATAACGAGTTTCCTGAATGTCAGAGCTACCCCTTGCAACCTGGAAGGGCCAAAGTATCCTCCAAAGCCAGACAGAGAGTTATTTTGGGGCTGTGCATTGTTTTGAGTTATCTGGGAGCTGTGTCGTAGTCACTCTGGGACATGTCTGGGTCTAGGTCTTGCTTACCTCATTATTGCAGATGCCCTGGCAAGCTCAGCAGTGACTCTCTTATACACAGCTGTTAGGGATCCTACACCCTGGGGCAGGGGAATGGACGCTGAGCGGTTGTGGGGAGGATGCTACTGGAGAAGGGTGCCCAGACCCCTTTGCATGCTGTGGCCCTCCCTCCTCTGGGTCCTAGGAAAGGGCAGGCTGGGATGTGGGGACTGTGGGTGGGGACAGGGAACCATAAGTGACTCTTCTCTCTCTACAGCTGCTGATGGAGACAGTGGGCTCTGACATCCGCAGCTGCCCCCTCTGCCAGTTGGGTTTCCCTGTTGGGTACCCAGATGACGCGCTCATCAAACACATTGACTCCCACCTGGAGAACAGCAAAATCTAGGGCACCTCCCCCACCCACTGGCTGTTTCTCTGCCCTCTCCCATCACCCCCAAACACTCACTTTGAATGCTGCATGAATCTTGTGGGGGGCCCCTGCCCCTTGCGACCCCCAGATACCTCCACTAGCTACCGAGTCAACGTGTGTGCCATCTTCCCTGGTCCAGGCACCACTCAGCTCTGGCTCTTCCTGGGAGGTCAGCTGAGGCTCCCCGCAATCCTGGCTTCTGGGCGAGGGGGAATCTAGGCTGGGGTGGGGAGGGGCATACCCCTCTTAGGCTTCTCCCTCTGCTTTTCTGTTCTTAAACAGGGTTGGATCCAAGAGGATGTCTAGTGCTTGGGCCTGGGGGAGGGGGAGAGTGTCAGAAGACTCCAGGAGGTCCTGAGCCCCTCCCCAAATGTCCATCTTTCCTAGGCTGTGTTCTGTCCTGGGAGCACCTCCCTAAGGGGTCCCAGGGCTTGCCCTGCACACTGATGCCAGTTCCTCCATCCCATGGAGCTTGGGGCTCGTGGCATGGGCCCCCACTGAAGGAATGTGGCATCTTGTTTCTTTCCATTCCCTGCAAGCTGGCCCTGTGCTCTCTGCCCTGTGCTGCCCGCTCTGGGGAATAGAGAGGGTGGGAGGGGAGAGGGAGGATCCTAAAGAGGCTGGGGGCCCTGCGCCATGACCCTCAGGCCACGGGACTATCTGCCACAGGCCCATGCCCTCCTCCTGGAGCCCGGGGCACTGAGGCACAGATTGTCAAGGCAGACCCCCCCTTACCCCACTCAAGCCCCTGACACCACAGGTGCCCTGGAGCCCATTTGTGACTCAGCCTCCATTAGCTGGGTGGGTGTCATCAGCCCCTGCCTCCCAGGCCAGAACCTGAGAATGGGCCCAGGGTGCTGTGGAGATCAACTTCTAAAGAGCTACCCCCTCCCCACACCCCACCCACCCACATTTCCTCTGTGAAATCTACCTCAGAGTTGTACCCTCAGAAGGACGGGTAAGCAGGAGGCCAGGGGGTCCCCAGGGCTGAGGTGGGGAGCCTCCTAGGTGAGAGCCTGCCCACCCCACAATGAATCCACCTCCTCCACTGCGCCTCCCCCAGGTCTCAGCCCCGGGCAGGGGTGACAGCGCATGTCCTGCTCTGATCCAACTCTTCCAGCCCCCAGCTCCTCACACCCCTCCCCTCCATAGTGCAGGGGAGTGAAGGGGTGTGTCAGGCAGGGAAGGGGCCACGGACTCCAGAGACACATGTCATTGTATCTTGAGTGTCCCCTAGGGAGGGGAAAGGGGGAAGGGGGCCTGGAGAGGGGAGGTGGGGGCCCCTGTGCTCTCTGAACAAGTTGAAAGTCCAAATAAAACTTACCTGTTCCATCTGCGCTAGGTCTGTGCCCTCCGTGGCTGGGGTGGGTCTAGGACCCTTGGTAGCAGGAGGCCTTGGAAACTGTCTCAAGAAACCAAAGCCATGGGAGGAGGGTGGGCTGGGTGAGAGGGCATACCCGGGCACCCACATTCAGAGTGGTTCTGGAGATCCGGACATTCAAGTGGGCACAGATGACTTGTGACATGGAGCTTATTTAGAACAAATAAAAAGCAGCCACCTCACCCCTGAGCAGGTGTCAGGGGCATTTGAATTTTCCCTCCCAGCAGGTCTGGCTGGTAGAAGTGCTAAAGCCATGGGGTTCATTTATCAGTAGCAGCTATTTCTTCATCAAATGATTTTGCCATGTCAGGAACCAGGCTGGCGCCTCAAAGGGGAAGAATGCCCATGTTCCATGTCCTCATGGGTCTAAGAACAGGGGAGGGGCTGGACTTCAGGCTCAGCTGCTGTCTTGAAAGTCCCACAGCCTGGGAGGTCAGAGCTGGGTCATGAACCTGTGACTTCTGCTCCCGCCAGGCCTTTCCCCTCTGTCTGCAAAAAGGGCTCGAGCTACTTATTTATCAACTATGGCTGCCTTTCTTTTTCCATGTGGCTCTTTTTAGCTAAGGGTTCACTTAAAAAGGGGGGCAGGGGCAATTGCTCGTTGAAGGCCTGAGGTTCAGCCCTATTCTAGACCCAGCTCTGGCAAATGTTCCTTCCTAGTCAGTGCCAAGGTCCAGACCCCTGTGGGGAGACTTCCCAGCCTCCCAGGTCCTCTGTTGCAGTTAACAACTGCTGGTGTCCTCCAAAAGTTCATCTGAGCTTGATTCTGTCTGCAGTCTGAGGATTCCGTCTGAGTCCTGAGTGCCAGGTAAAGTGGGGCCAGGTGTCCCTATGTGACATGGCTTCATAAGCCCTGGGAAAGAAGGTTCTGGAACCTCCTGCACATGGGTGCTCAGGCCCCCTGCTATTCTCCCACCTTAGTCAACTCCCATGGAGGAAGGCAGCCCCCCAGTTTCTGGATCTGGGTGCTGTTTGGATCTCTGGAAGCCCTTATGAGATGGGTGCGAACGAATAAGGGGGGGTCGGGGATGCACAAAGCAAAGAGAAATCCTGGCTGTTGAGGAAAGGAGCGAAGGATGAGTGGGCAGGAGCTGGCACAGAGGCAGGGGGATGACCTGGGTAGCCACTTCCCGTCCTGAGCATGTCTGAAGGCGGGAGGGAACCCAGGTATTCCGCAACCTGTACATTCCCCTGTCACCAGGGTGACGGGGAGCATGGGGACATAGGGCGCAGATTCTGGCAGCTTGTCTCCTCAATTCCTAGGGACCTGGGAAAGGGCTCAGGTGCAGGCCGGAAAGTTGCTGGGGGCTGGGAGGGAAGGCGGGGAAGGGAGGAAAAGCTAGTGTGCCCCAGCGCAGGCCCCTAGAGCTGCAGCCTTTTGTCCAACGCTCCCCAAAGGAGAGGACATGGGGATGGGAGAGCTGGGGAGGGGCCGGGGAGCCCTGCCAACGCACATCCCTTTCCTTCTCTCAAGCGGGTCTGTGATCAGACACAGGGACACTTGCACTCATTACTCTGTGCAGACAGGGAGGGGGCACCAGGGCCTGAGAGAACGTGGGGGCAAGGGGGTCCACATGCCTAGGCTCCTGGAAAGGGGGAGGAGGGTGGGGCAACTTTTGCAGGTGCAAGGTGGAGGGAAGGTCTCTCTCAAGGCTGGAAAAGACACACCTGGGGGACCTACTCACTCTCCCCAGCACAGACCCAAAGCCAGACACGGCAGGGGTCGGGGAAGATGACTTCACAGAGCCCAAGCCATCCGGGGCGTGTGTCTATGTGCTGAGATACCAACGTCCAACATTCTCTCCACCTGTGGCCTCTCTTCCCCGCTGGGTTTCCCCAGCCAGAGCTACCAGGCCATGGAGACCCCCCACCCTGTCCTGGGTCCCTGTGCAGGCTGTGTCAGACAATCAGCTGAGGAGAGCCACGGCTCCTTTCAGAAGGTGCTGGTATGTACGCGCCGTGCGCAGGAGAGTGTATGTCGGGAGAAGCTGTCGCTAACAGAGGGGGTGTGTGTGGGCGAGTCAGCCGTGTTAATGAGAAACACCTCACTCAGCTGATTTGGACTAATGAAGAACAGAGGGAGTGGGGGTTTCACTCGGCGACCTCTTTATGGGGTAGGGGGAGCAGGACAGCTCCCGCAGTCCCATCTCTCCCTCAGCAAGGACAAGAACAGAGCAACTTTGGTGGCCACAGGAATAACTGAGGCTAGACACAAGGATGAACCGTTGAGGCAAGGAAGTCCTGAGTGGGGAGGGGTGGGGCGCGGCGTCTGGGCAGAGGCCAGGTACTGCGGGGAGAATGGGAGTCCCCCAGCACCCTGCCCCATTCCTGCGCTTCCTCCACTTTCTTTATTTTGACTCTAGGGGCTGGCTGGTTGCCCAAGTGCCTTTTGAGATCTAACCTCTATCTGCAGAGGTCTGTGAGCCGTGTCATTCAGAAGACTCCAGTCTGTGCCCTTCCCACCGGCAGCCTGGGCTAGAAGGCTCTGGCTTGAGGCACTTACTGGTTTGTGGCATTCGCTGGCCATGCAGATGCCATGCGGCCCTATAGCAATGACCCAGCGAGGCCGGCAGGGCTGAGGGCGGGAAGGGACTGGGTAGGGGAGGACCTGGGTGTCAGCTGGTGGGGACCCACCCTCCATGCCAATTCAGCCAAGGGCAGGGTCACCAGGGACATCTCACAGATGTCCCAGTCGGCTGTGTGAGTGTGGGCATAGGGGGAGGGATGGGAGGGGCTGGGGGGACAGGATGGGTGTCGGCCAGCACCTCCAACACCTCCTAATTTGCATTACCACTGACACCCTTCTTGACCAAGAAAATGGAGCCAGAAATAACAAGGGGGGGGGAGGTGGTTCCCTTGGGGGGGACTTTGAGTCTCTCTTTCCTTGCCTCCAATACTCCCACGGTGCTGGGGGCAGGTCAGCCCCGCGGCTGGTCCCTGGGCAGGGGAAATGCACCCACTGTTGCATATCCGTTTCCAGATTGGGCAGACACCCCATTCCAGCTTCTCACTGCCTTGGCCCCAGACACTCCAGCCCTGACTCTTCCCTACTTTGGAGCCTGCTCCACCCTCCCTCCTCAGGGAACCCTCCCCTTGGGGCCCCTCCTGCAGCTGTGACAGCCCCAGCTCTGCCCAGCTGGAGAGTTGTCTCTGTCAGTGTTCTCCAGTCTGCTTCCTGCCTCCCCCATCAGATTGGGCATTTCCCAGGCCCAAGTTCTGAGCCTCCCTTGCCCATCTGGGAGCAGCTCAAGGGTCCATTGTACATGGGAGACAGGCCGAGCCATGTAGCAGAAGAGATTGCAGTTAGATCCTAGAGATGGCATGAGGCAAGTCAGGGTCCGGTGAGACTGGGGCTGTGTGGTGGGGGCGAAGAGGGACCTTCCCCCACCCCCTGGGGACTCCCAGCTTTGTTAGAGGCCTCTGGTCCACCTTTACTTGGAGGTAGTTTTCAAGTGTCAGGACCAGGTCACCATTTCTATCCCCTGCCCCAGCGACTACTGTACAAACCCTCGCGGATGCGTTTGATGCTCAATTTATGTGCATTGAATTCACTTCTGTCCCAAGGAGGGTAGGGAATAGAGTGACAGTCACAGCTTGGAGGCAGAAGTGGTGGGTAAGGAGAGGAGGCTCCCTCTCCCAGAGGGGTCCTGGGACCCGCGGTGAGCTGGTGCGGGTGGAGGCGGGGTAGAGGGCCGGGCAGGGAAACCAGGTCGTGAGAGACAGCAAGAAGCTGTGAACACACTGTGGGAAGGAGTGAACGGTGAGCTGAGAACTCCCTCACTCCTCCCTCCAGAGACGCTGTTTTGGGGGAGAGAATATATGCAGTGTAGGGGGCAGGGTGGGGAGAAGGCCAGCCTCCGTAGGGGTCAGCTGGGCCACCGCTGCCTGCGCCGTCCTGGGCATCTTCACTGGCCCTGGGCTTCCCCAGCACTTCCCTCCCCACCGGGAAAGTCCTGTTCCTTTGAGTGTGAGAGCAGAAAGGAGCTGGGAGATTTGGAGCTGGCCTCTTGGCACCCGCTTTGGGGTCCCTGAGGCCTCAGACCTAGGGAGAAGTTTCTATTTCCATCACGTCCTTGGGATGAACACAGCTGAGCAGGCCCAAGCACTTCTTGCCCCCAACTCCACACTTAACGTGCTCTGCAAGGACCCCCCTTTAGCATCGGGTAGGGAGGGACTTTGTTGTTAAAAGGGGGCCAGGGCAGAGGCCGTGGCCAGGGCCGTGAGCACCCTCAGGAGGCCGGACCCCTCCGGATGGGGAAGCCAGCCCCGCTGCTCGCCCAAGGAGGCTGTGTGGAGATTGCTGTCAGGCAGAGCCCTTGCCTGGCACGAAGGGGAATTCTTGCACCCTAGCTCAACCCTCTGAAGGGCCCTGACTCATTTTGGGATGCAGGCTCCAATGCCCTGTGGGTTTCTGTGGTGGTTG
The DNA here is from genome assembly GCA_004363605.1 of Indri indri. NCBI lineage: Eukaryota > Metazoa > Chordata > Mammalia > Primates > Indriidae > Indri > Indri indri. The sequence continues at coordinate 11,367 of RJWJ010021496.1, forward strand.
GGGCAGGGGCGGGCAGGGTGTGTAGATAGAGAGGGCGCTGGGGATGAGCGCGGACTTTTGTTTTCGTTTTTGGAGGTGGGCTGTTTCTCTGCCTGAGAGTCCAGCTTTCCCTGAAGCGGTGGGTTGGCTGGGGTGGGAAGAAGGCCCCACTTGTAGCCTGGGAGGTGCGGGGCGTGGCTGCGGAAGCAGGAGCCTTGGGTTAGACTTTGGGAAGCGCTTCCTGTGAAGACATAGGGACACATTTCCAAACATGAACTGTGGGAGCCTTTTCCCTGGGTGTTTCTCACCGCAGATCCCTCCCTCTAAGGCTGGGGAGCTTGGCCTGGCTTTGGGGCGGTGTAGGACAGAGGCAGAGAGATGAGCAGAGGGACCTGCTGAAGGTGGTGAGGTTGGAAGGTTCCAGGCAGGAGGGATGAGGGTGGGTCCAGGCGTCAGAACATGCATGTCCCCAAGCCAGAGCATGGGGTAAGGGATTCGAGGTGGAAGCCTATGGGGAGAGTAAGAAAGTCCCTCTCACTGTCCTGTCATGCTTTTCTTCTTCTGGCCTTGTGGCCCAGGGAGGGGAGGGGGTGGAAAAAGCAGCTCTGGGGCAGAGCAGCTGCAGGGGTCAGCAGGGGGCAGGGGGCCGTGTCATTCTGGCCAGGACCCCCTGCTCTGGAGGGACGCCCAGTCCAGGCTTTCAGCCCAGAGGTGAGTAGGTGCCCGGGCTGATTGTAGGGGGATCTTACCCGCTCCTCCATGCCCCCGCCCCCACCCCTCGGCCTTGTGGGTGTTGCTGGAGCTGAACTCTCCCCTTCCCCCACAGACAGCAAAAGCAAACTGTGGATGGGAGGCGAGGGGGAGGATCGGATCGGGAGATGGTGTGAAGGAGATAGTTCGCCCCAGCATGGGTGAGGGGCAGAGTGGAGGACAGTGCCCCCTGGTGCTGGCCTCCGTGGTGTGCCCAGCACACAGAACTCACGTGGGGGATCAGAGAGCCCCTCACCTGCCTTGGCATCCCACTCCCGCCCAGACTGGCAGACGGTTGTGCCTGGGGACAGAGGAAGGGCAGAGGTGCGACTTGGCACAGGGCGTCAGCACTACGGGCGTCCTCCGAGCTCAGGGATTTGTGTGTCTCTGGCCCCAGGCACTGCCCTCGTCCCCCACAGTGGGCACAGGCGGGTCTCCTCCCCACAGTCAGGAAGATGCGCTGTCACCACGTTGCCCTCCAGACCCCACCCTGTCACACTTCGCCCAGGATGCACAAAGCACGTGGACAGACCCAGTTAACACCTATGCCCCTTCCCCACCTACCAGGCTCTCGGGGACACCACCTGAAGAAACACACTCCTCCCACCACGTGTGACATGCACACATACAGTCTTACGCAGCCAGGAACAGAGTGCCACACAGGTGTGTTCCAGGTGCACGACAACACATGCATGGAGTCCCACATGCATACGCAGTCATACGTTCCTGGCTTTGAAGCTGACCCCGTTATCCAGTGGCGTGCTGGTAAGTGTTTAACAACTGGCTCTTCAATGTAGGCTACCGCGGCACCCAGCATCGGGAAGAGACACACATAATCAGCCCTTGCGAGCTGGTGCGAGCCAGCTCCAGTCCACCACTCTGTTATCCTTTGTAGAAATCACATGATAAACTTTAAACGCAGCTGGGCAGCCCCCAGGAGGGCTGCACCTGGGCAGCAGTGACTCATCAGGGCGGCTTTTTTTCCCCATGGGGTGCCTCCACTTCCCTAGCTTCATTCATCCCCCACTCCTGCCTGGAGGACCCCACTTCCTGCCCCTCTCATTCTCCTCCTCCTTCCCTGTCCCCCAGCGCTGCCAGCTCTGGCTGCTACTCAGGCACGTCTCCTTCACCCTTGCTTCCTCCTTTCTCTCCCTGCCGTGGCCGAGGCCACCAGGTATGGAGGGTGGCAGGCCCATGGCTAATTCAGGCAGGCTTCCAGGAGGAGGAGGAGGACAAGGCGATACCACGTGTTGCCAAAATGCTACAACTTTCTGTGCCCGGGCTGCAGCTGACCTGTATCTGCCTCCTTGAGCTGAGCCCATCCTGGTTACTTTTTTCTTCTCCCTGGCCGTGAGGACAAGGGGTCTGGTCCATAGGAAACTGTGAGAAAGGGAGAGTGTCTGCAGCTCGCGGGGTCGTGAGGGCAGGTGGTTAGAGCCCGTGCTGCGCGTGCGCACCCCTGCTTCTAGCCTTACTCTGGGAGCACCGTGCCACTCTCAGAGCTTCTGCTCCTCAGGCTGAAAAAAATGAAGGGACTGGCCTAGGGGGTTTTAATTTCCTTCTCGGCTCTGACATTTGGTATTCTGTAGTTCCAAGAGTCTTCTAAACGCTACTCGGTGGGAAGTTTCCCTTAGAGCTAATCTTGATCGCTTTCCCTGCAGCTCAGGATGGAGGTGGACAGATGTGGTTTGGGGAGTACACATGGGAGACTCCAGCAGCCTCTGTTCTCTTCACTGTGGCTTCTAGATTATTCCTGCCAGACACCACACACACACACACACACACACACACACACACACACACACACACGTAACAAGAGAGAGAGAGATGAGGGGAGGGAGGAAGAGGTGAAAGAAGGAAGGGAAGGAAGGAAGGAAGGAAGGAAAGAAGAGAGAGAAGGAAAGAAAATGGCATGCAAGAAAAGAAAGGAAAAGAAAAAAGCAAAGCAAAGCAAAAAGTCTCATCCTAGGTCTGGAAAGCAGCGAACCTACCCAGTGGAGTAGCCAGGGGTCCACGGAGGGGCTGGGGCAGAGAAGTGTTTGTAGCTGTTATAAACCCTGTCCATGCGAATCAGTGAGGTTGGTGCACTTCGAGGTCTTTCTGAGCCTCAGGCGAAGTTGTGCCAGGGCAGAGCGCCTGGGCAGGGGCTGGGATCTAGGAGACAGTCCACCCCTCTGGCCAGGGCTTCCTGCTGCTGCTTTGTTGCCCCGTCTGAAAACAACTGAAACCACAAAATTGGCTTGTGGTTGGGTGAATATCAGTCACTGCTATTCAGCTTGGCTTCCTAGGATGACTAAGGGTGTTGGAAGCCCCTCCCATTAGCCCCCCACATTTTCAGAGGAGCCAGAGGCCAAGACAGAAAGTGGTTTTCTTTGGAGGGTTTTGCTACGGTCTGAGCTCTCAGGTGGCAGGGCCTGCAGGCACTGTGTCCTGGCATGTCTGCTGCTCAGGGGGTGGGGGTCAGCAAGGTGGGGGTAGCATTATCCCTGGGCTTCCTCACCCAACTGCTTGAAGCGGGAAGGGGCTGAGACAGAGGACACTTGGGTCAGCAGAAGAGTCTCCTTCCAGTCTCCTTCCAGCTCCAGTTCTCACGGGAGCCGAGTGAGCTGCTGCTGAGGGCAGGACCGGGCACCAGGGCTCCCCTGGGCAGGGCCTGGGTACCTGCCAGGCAGCCCAGCTGGTGCTCGAGCCCACGGAGAATGCTGGAACTGCCCGAACATCCCAGCAGGAAAGAAAGGAATCCCTTTCCTGATTCCCCCTGGGGTTAGAAAACTTGCAGTCTGGGAGGCAGGAGGGTGGGCTCTGCCCGGCTCGGTGTTCCCTTCCGGTGACTTGAGCCCATCCTGCTCTCACTAAGACTCGATCTCTCCCTCTTGAGATGAAAGACTAGGAGTCTCTCAGTGCCGACCTTGCGTGTATCCATGATGCGGTGAAGGAAGGGAAAAGGCCACTGCATGCCGCAGTCATTGCGCTTCCCTCCTGTCCCCAAGGCCCCGCCTGCCCCAGCACTGCCCTTGGCTCTCTTTCTGACTGTCCGTGGTCTCAGTCTCTCTCTCCCTGTCTCCCTCCCTGGCTGTTTCTGTTTCAGCTCCCTCATTCTCCCCACCCCACTCCCGGGCTCCGAAGGGGGACACGTGAGTCCTTATAGATTGCTGACTCTGGCCACTCCCTTTCCCCAGGATCTGATTTCTCCAAGGCTGAGACCCTCCTCCAGGGCCTGGGGGTGGGTTCTGATGTCCCTTTGAGCCTCTGAACTGGTGGAAAGGTGGAGGGTCTGCCTGGCCTGTGACCTGTCCCCACCAGCTCCTGCCTGGAGGAAGTGGGGTGAGTCTTCTGAGATGCTAAGTGCCCACCTCCTCTGGACTCCAGAACCCCCGCAGCCTTTTCTTTCCCAAGGCGTGGAGGGAACCTGCTTAATGCCTGGGGACACAAGTGGAGGAGAGGGCACTCGCCAGACTGTTGACTCTGGGAGGGATGGAGAGCACGTGTGGACACAGGAGGTGTGAAGAACAGATGTGTGGGAAAAGTTTGTGTCACTCATAGGCACCCCGGAGGCATGACACCTCCCCTCCTCCACCCCACCCTCACCCTCGGGGGCTCGGAGGCTACCCCCACATATCACCCCCGCATTTGTCAAGCGGGGCCAGCGGAACAGGACGGGGGAGCTGGGCTGAAGAGGGGGAAGGGGGAGGGACAGGAAAGCAGGGCAGCCCCACCCCCACCCCGTGCCCGTGCCCACCGAGTGCCGCCTCCCCATGGCTGGTGAGGTCTCTGCCCCCTTGACTTTTCCCGGCTTCGAGGAAACACCTCGCTTTAGGGGAAAGCGAGATGGTGAGGGGAAGCAGGGGAAGCACTGACTCTCGGCGGAGGCATGAGCCTGATTTTCCAGTCCGGGGCGGGGCGGAGGGAGATGGCACTGGGGACGCCTGGGCGATGGGGCCTGACTCAGAGCCAGAACCACAGGGCTCTGCTGCACTGTCGTCGGGGAACGAGAAGCCACCCTGTTTATAAGAAACTGCAATTCATCTCTACCCTCTTCCACCCCTCCGCAAGGGATCAAGGTTAGATTTGAAGAAGAACTTACAGCCCAGGGCAAGGAAGGGACTCTCCTTCAGATTATTTTATTGGAAGTCTTCCCTGGCTTTGTTTAATAACAGCGTGTTCCAGGGGTTTAGATCTTTAGAAGAATCTGGGGCCAGCGGGTGGGGCCCTTGATGTCCTTGTATGTTGTCAAGGAAAGCCTCCTCCTCGCTCTCAGCCCAGAACGGGAGCTCTTAAGCCCCAGATGCTGTCCCCAGAGCCGCTGCTGAGGCTGCAGCAGGGGCATACAGGGGTCCCCGGATTCACAGGCAGTCACATGGAGGGGGATGGGGCAGCTGGCGGCTCCAGCTGGCTCTGCTTGCCCCGCTCTTGGCCACTGGCTCACAGGTCCCCAGGTGAGAAGCAAGAGGGAGAGAGAGCGCAGGTTCTGTTAGCGGGAGGGCAGAGCTGAAGGTGTGATGAACTTGGGCGTGGGCAGAAAGAGGGCAGCAGCACTGCCTAGCAGGGAGCGTGCCCAGTGGCGTCTCCTTCCCACTTGCAGGAGCTGCCAGGCCCCCTCCCCACTCAGACAGAAGCACCTAAGGGCTTGGGTGTCTGGCAGTGGGCTCTGCTGCCAGGGCAGGGAGCTCAGACAGGTGAGGAATTTCCCTGCCTCCCACCCTGCACCTGGAAACCGGGACTCCTGGATCCTTCCCGTCTCCACCCATCTTCCTCCACGGCCACCAGGCCTGGCCTGACCTTGGCTGTGGGACTGAGCCAGTCCCTGCCCCTTCAGTCCCCACACCCTGATGCCCACCCCTCTTGCCCCACCAGTGGGATGGAATTTCCTGAGTAACGGGGTCCAGTTCTGCAGGGTCATGGGACAGAAAGGACACCCAGAGAGGTGAAAAGAGGAGGCCTGGGCTGAGGTGAAGGATGACGTTAGGACACCAGGAATGATGTCTCCAAAGCAGGGGAACAGTCACCAGGTGACGTGAGGAGGCTCACCTTTCTCCAGAGGGAGTGACGGGGAGGACTGTGAACCAGGGTTGGGTTGGACAGGCCACCCTGCAAGGAGAGAGGCTTAGCGGATACAAGTAACTGAGAGCCTGGCAGAGTCCTGTCACCCGCTGAGCATCAGTTTCTCATCTGTAAAATGGGAATAATAGTAGTATCCTCATCATGCAGATGAGGGAGGCTCAAACGAGGAGGGGCCACGGTACGAGCATAAGGGCTCCTCAGGAGGACACCAGCTGTGTGACCTTGACAAGGTATTTAACTTCTCTATACCTCAGTTTCCTTGTCTGTAAAATGGGGACAGTGGTCCCTGTCCAGTCACCCTCACGCCATTGCAAAGTCTAAGGAAATCAAGGGTAAGAGTTGCCAGGGGTGTTCTCTGGTCTCACCTTCGCCACGGCCCCCAGCAGCGGTGGGAGGAGGGGTGATCAGGAAGAACTGGGGTTTTTCTAGTTTCCAAACTCACTGGGGTTGAGCCAAAGTGCAAGCTAGATTGGGCATTGTGTCTAGGGTCGTGGGAGCTGGGGAGTCCTGGGACACAGCCCATTCATGGGGCCCTGAGCCCTGGTTGGTGACCCCAGATCAGAGAGTGTGTGTGGCATACAAGGTGAGAGGTCCAGATCTCCATTCCCAGCTGCTAAGGACTCGCCTGACCATAGCCATCCCTCCCCAGCCCACAGAATGTCAGGTTCTGGTGCCAGCAACTGGAAAGAAGTGGACATGGGCATGGGCGGGGGGCAATGGTGGGCAGTCACACCAGCTTTATGCCCCCTGTGGCCAGAGATGCGGTCCAGGGGCCTTCTCTGGGCCCTGCACAGAGCGCCAGCTGCCCGGGGCCCTGGTGGGAGGAGGTTGGCTGGACGCCTTCTGACACTTCCTGGCTAACTGGGGGCCCGAGCAGCGGACAGCAGGCTCCCGGGGAAATCTCAGACACACGTGTCAGAGCGGATCTGTGTCTGGGGTGGTAAGTGGGGTTAAACTCAAGGTCAGACCTAGCCAATCCATTTTCGTGCCAACATGGCCTCGGGTGCCCTGCATGGCAGTGGCTGGGACCCAGGTGCCCACTCAGCTGGAGACAGCACTGCTGGGAGCCTAATGCCTGGCTTGTCCTTCTGCTCTGGACACTGGTTGCTTGCCCGCTTTCTGCCTGTGCCTGGGATTTATAAGGAAGGGAGCTGTGGCATGTGGATCCCAGGCCTCCGCTCCACTCCCGAATTTCAGGTGCTAATCTCTCCGTGCGTTTCAGTGATCTCAGAAAAGGAAATGGGATTGAGCTGCAGTACGAGGGGTTATGGGAAGACAGCTGAAAGAATGTCCCAATCTTAAGTAGATGAGGTTCGAGGTGGCTCCAAACTGCCCAAATGGGTGGGGGGCCAGGGGAGATACTACCAGGCATCTCAGATTTCTGTACAATCTGGACACCTCCTCCTCCTCCTCCTCCTCCATCTACTAAGTGCTTAGAGACATCACCCTGTCCCAGGCTCCTGGGTCTCCTACCTCATTCCTCCTCACCCTGTGCCTTTCCCAGGCCACTGTTGTTATGATTCATGGCAGGAGTTGAGAAGGCAGGAAAGGAGGGAAGGAGGTAAAAGGAAGCCCTGAGAACAAGCTCGAGGGCCAAAGTGGACCCCCAAGCCAGACACAGAGTTGACAAGATGACAAAGGGGATGGAGTGGCAGGTGAATTTGTTTAGATGGGCAAGACATGTAGGATAGGAACTAATCTATCAAAACCTACGTGCGCATATGGAAATACCATTCATCGGAAATCAAGCAGGAGGGAGGGGGGAGGAGGGATGGGTAAATTCACACCTAGCGGGTATAATGCACACCATCTCGGGGAGGGGCATACTTATAACTTTGACTCAAACAGTACAAAAGCAATTTTGGTAGCCAAAACGTTTGTACCTCCGTAGTATTCTGAAGTTAAAAAAAAGAAAGAAAGAAATGTAGGATAAGTCAGCAAGCTGCCTTTGCAGCAGGAGAGCCCAAGGCTAGAAGGTAAGAAGGGCTTCCAGATGGGGCAGCCGTCTCAGTGTTTCTGGAATGGAATTTGTATGTACGTAGTGGGTGGAGAGGGGTGAGCAGAGGAGGAGCTGCGTGGCCCTGCCTTTGGGGAGGAAGACGGCGTAACAGGAAGGCAAGAGCCAGAAGGTAGACTGCAAGTAGAATTCCAAAGTGTCCCCGTGAGACAGGGCTGAGGGAGGCAGAGGGCCAGCTGCTGGGCCTGCAGCCTTCTTGTCCCCACTCCCAGCTCACCCACCCCCTGCAAACACTCCTCAGCGCCCCCACCCCGCTTCAGCCCACAGCCCTGGGGAAGCTCCATGGCCGTTCTCACCACGGACCCGGTGCCGGCTGTGGCTTCTTCCCTCTGACCTATTTTTTAATCATCTGATGGGATTTTTTCCCCCTAAACCAAAGTCCTGGCCCCCTGGGCCCGTCAGCTCCACCGCGTGTCAAAACCACCCCTGTCACTTTGCGTTGGTTTCTCAGTCCAGCCAGCCCCTCCCCGCAGGGCCTGAGCGCGCCGGCTAATTACCCGGCTGCTGAGTGCCCCCCACTCCTGCTCCTGCACCCCCAGCTCCGGCAGAGGGGCCCTGGAGGACTGCTGGGAGAAGCTGGGCCTCCTCACCCTCCCACTGCTTGGCAGGAAGTTCTTCCTGCAGTCTAACCTCCATGCTTCCCGCTGTCCTGATCCTGGTGGTGCTGAATCACAGACACAGAGGCTGTTGGTACTAGAAGGGACTTTAGGATGCCTCCTTGAGGGACAGAAAGGGACAACCAGTCCTCTGCCCTGGGTTTAGGCATGTCTTCTGTCACCCTGGCTCTCTCATTCTAGGAGATGATCTTTGCCAACTGTTTCCTTTTACGGAGCAGAAAACTGAGGCAGAGAGAGGGCGGGGGCCCGGCCCGAGGTCCTCTGGGCTAGTGGGAGAGCCAGGATGAGAACCCAGAGCACGTGTCTGTCTTTCCATCCATTTCCTGGTCTTCCCCATGATCCCTCTGTTTCTGTTTCTGTGAGACGCTGGCCCTACCCCCACCTGGGATGTTCCCTGCCCTGCCCTCTCACCCTTGCCCTTTGGCCCAGCAGAGCTCCATCCTGGTGTTTCGGGGGGGCCGACTTGTGTCAGGCACCATTTAGGAATGGGGCTCGCTGCCTTCATCTCCTCCTCTCTCTTCCTCATCGTCCATCCCTGGTCAAGCCCGTAAGTCGGCCCGTCTCACCCCACCCTGCAGAGTTAGCCAGGTGGATGAGCCAGAGGGCCCTTGGCCAGGGACAGGCAGGCCAGAGCAGACTCCCAGATGGGGGCAGTATTCACTGCGAGAGCTGGACAGACCCCGAGACACTGGCAGAGACCTGTGATACAGAGATAGACACAAACACACGACGGAGACTTCAGCAGGTTCAGAGACCCAGAGAGCACAGACAGACCCAGAGACAGGTACCGAGCCACACTCAGGACGACGCGGAGCTTTCACAGGTCCCAGAGGTAGAACGAGATGTGAAGAGGACGCGCTGAGCCAGGGCGACACACAGGGACCCCGAGATGCAGAGTCGGACAGCAGGAGAGAAATGTGGGGACTCCGGGAGACTGGGGCACACAGGGGGAAGCCAAAGAAAGGGGCCGAGCAGGGGTTGCTTTGCTGTCCCATGATAGGAGGCCCTGGGGGGTGGCTTGCTTGGAGGGATGGCTGGATGAGGAGCAAGGAGGAGCCTGGCCGCGTAGGGGTTAACCCCTCGGCCTGTCTCTGCCCCTCCAGTCCCTTCCCTGGCTCTTCTCTTCCCTCCCTCCCCTAGCTCTACCCAGGCCCTGGGCATTTCCCCCACCCCCACTCCTGGTAACCAGACCCTGCTTCCTGCCTGAGATTAAGGGCCTGTCTGCTGAGATTCCCCAGGAAGGGTGGGGGCACAGCCTCTCCCCGGGGCCTCCCTGAAGCTCGGGCTTGCCCGTCCATACCCTGGCATGGCCCGCATTACGGAGTTGCTCACGGGCCCAACATCTTAATGTCCCTTCAGGAGAGCACAGGAACCCTAGGCTGGGAGCACGGTGGGGTGCTACGCATGTGTGGGGATGTAGCGGGGTGTGGGTCTTGTGTGAAGAGCTGGGCTCCAGCTGAGAGTGGCCAGAGACGGAGGGAGGATAGATAATTGGAGATAGGATGCCCATGGAGAAGGAGGACTGAAAGGCAGAAGAACCAGGCCTGGCTGGAGCCCAAGGTAAGGACTGCTCAGCCTTGAGGGGTGTGCGGTGTGGGGAAGGGTGACCCAGCCTGGGGATGACAGCCTGGAGCCCTTGACCTTGGGGTGAGCCCTACATTCCGTGTTCACACTGACCACCTGGTGCTGGGTGCTGGGGACTCGGAACTCCTGCAGCTGTCACGGGGAGTGGGGGGAGGGGTTCTACAGGTGCTTGTCCCTCCCCTTCCCCCCCTCCCTTGCTGTTAATCCGATAGTTCCGGCCATGCTTTCTGAAGGACTGGCACTCTGGGGGGGAGGTCAGAGAGGGTGTAGGGTGGGTAGAGTCAGATGCCCAAGGAGCTCTGGGAGGCTGGATGTGGGACAAGAACAGGGGGTGGGGCTGCAGGGACTGGGTCACAGAGATTTCTCTATTATAGCTTTGTGTATGGTGTGAGTGCACACGAGTGGGCGATGGTGTGTGCGCACACGTGTGGGCGATGGTGTGTGGGCAGCCTGGGGTGTTGTGAGTCCACACCCAAGGGGCAAGTGAGCTGAGGGGCTTGAGAACTCTGGCCCCTAGGGTCAGAGCTGGGAGCTCTTTGGGGCCAGAGACCAACCCTAATTTACCTTTGTGACCCTGGAGTCCCCAGGGTCTGGCTTATCTCAACCCTCAGTACCCGGGTCTCCAGGAAATGGTGTCTGGGCATCAGGAGGGGAAGCCTGTCCCTGGGCTCTCTTTTGGCCCCAGGCCCTTTGTGGAGGTTGGCGATGGATTTGAAGGACACCCACTAAGCCAGAGGGAGGAAAGAGAAGATGCAGGTACCTAGGAGAAGAGGAAAAGGGAGCGTTTAGCACAGCCTGAGCCTCTGTTCCCCTCAGCCTGTACCCTGCAGACCTGGTGAGTCCTAGCAGAAGGTCTGGTAGCTCCAAGTACTGACAAAGAAACCAGAGAGGTTAAGATACTAGAACAGGTCACACAGCCAGCGAGGGATGAAATTGAGGTTCCAACCCAACTACTAAGTCCCCCCACCCCATTTCCCTCTGGCCCAGCTCCAGCACCCCTCCCCCCTCACCTCTGTAGACACCCCTCTTCCCCACCCATCTCCCTCTCTTCTCCTTTCTTGCATCCTCTTCTCAAAGGCTGGCCTGAGACTTTCTCACTGAGTCACGTCTGGGTCTCTGACTTTGAGGTCCCTGTCGCCCTCCAGCTCCAGCTCCAAATCTCTCTTTCAGAAATGCACCCTAAGCCTCTCACTTTGCTCATGCCTCTTCCCCACCTCTCTGTCACCGTCTACTTTCTCACAGCCTCCAGGGCTCTGCCCAGCAGGTGGAGGGCAGAAGCTCCGGGTCATGGTGCCACACTGTGCTCTGACTTTCCACCAACAGCCGCCCGGCCCTGCTCCCCCATGTCCCTGCTTCTCAGCCCTCACCGAGCCCATCCGGGCTCCTGGGGGCTCAGCACTGCACACATTTTCGGGAGAGGCCCCACGTGGCTGGTAGGTTATTGGGTGAGGAATCATCTGGTCCTAGAGCTTTGAGAAGGAAACTTCCATGCCTGTACCGCCATCCCCAGGCATTAAACCTCCTCCCACGCCCGTCGGTGCGCACACACAGCAAGCGCAGGGCACGCTGACTGTCAGGATGGGACGGACCTCGAAGGGGAGAGCAAAATGCAATGGGGCCTGAGCCGGATGCGTGGACCTGTTCCCTGGAGTCCTCAAGTTCTGGGGACCCACCACAGGCCCAGGAATCAGAATCTCTAGAGGCAAGTCCTGGAAATCCACACTGTCGCAGCTTCCTGGCACAGTTTGAAGCCCACAGGTGTAGCAGGTGCTGCGTGAGCTCCAGGGAGCCTCTCTCATTTTGAGTCTTGATGGGAAACAACTTGAAAGGAAGCCTTGAATACTGGCAGAGGCCAACAGCGTGCAGAGAACCAGTGTCTAGGCTGGGCACTTGGGGGCGATTTTGTTTTCTGTCTTCCAAACCTTTTCTAATGTGATCATATGACTTGACTTTTCATTCATTATTAGGATTCTCCCTCACTCCTATGGGAAGAGCACTGAGCCAGGAGGTGAGAGACCTGGGTTCCAGCCCCAGCTCTGGCACAAATAGGGTGTGTTTGGTAAGTTATTCTGTTTTCCATGTTATCATCCAGCCTGCCTCATAAAATTTGATGTTGGTTGGAGGCCGTGTCTCTCCCAGCCCGGACACAGGGTGGGCCCTGTGTTTGTCACTTCCACCTCACCAGGGCCAGCCTTGTGGGTGCTCCGAATATTGATGGGATGGGAGAGGGGCCAGGAAGGGCAGCCTCAGGGGATCCCAGGGGGTCTCACCTCTGTGCTTCTCTTTTCCCACCTTTCCAGCCCTGGAGCCTGGGAGGGGAGTGAGGTGGCAGCTGGAGGAGAAGGTGTCACTGCCAGGGTTCTTCTTCTCACCCAAGCTGGCAGAGGGGCGGGACTGGCAGTGGTGACACCAGGGCCACTCAGCCCCCGCTTTTCACAAGCACTTTCTTTTTTGGGTGGAAGAAGTTGGAGGGAGGGGGAGAGGAATCTGCAGTTCAGCAGCCGGGCTGTAAGGGCCTGTAACAGCCCATCAGGTTATAGGGAGATCGCCCCCAGCCTCCCTCTTTCTCCAGACGCATGTCCCCAGGGCCACCTGATTCTGACATTCATAATCCTATCTGCCCTGGGAAGCTGGTGGGAGCTCAGGTCATCCTGTTCTGAGGCAGAGGGATGGATCACTTGACCTGAGGATTAGTGCAGGAAAGAGGAGGGGGAGAGAGAGGGAGGAACAAGACTCCATTTGGCCTTTCACAGCCAAGCACTCAGCAAAAATGTTCCCCCAAAGAGGTATCAGCATTCAATAGTGTCATGTCTCCTGAGGGAAATCAGTCGTTCAGGAGAGTCTCTCTGAAAGCTCTCACATTTCCCAAAAAGTGGCCAATGGTCCCAAGGTCACCCTCTCTTTCAATCAACGCTGCTGCTCCACTTTGAACATCAGGTAGAAACTTCCTCCTTCCTCAAGGCATGGGGCAATGGCGGGTAAGGGGAGGAGGCCAGTCCTGGGTTTCTGGTACTGTCATGTATCTGGTCTCCATCCTCAGGGGGATGTGCTGATTCTCTCCCTCCCACACCCTTCCTGGGTCATGCCCGCCTCCTGGGGTCCCCAGCTTCGCCTTCACCTGCCAGCCTGCCTCTTGGTTCAGCTCTAGTTGGGAGCAGAGAGTCCCCATGGGCCCCTAAGGGTGAAGCCCTGTTGGGCTGGGACAGAAATATAGAGCTGAGGCTAGTCCCCAGGGGAGAACTGGGGAGGGCTGGAATGGGGCGGGGAGAAGAGGAGAGGTTAACCTTAAATATGAAAAAAATGTTAAAGTATTTTTCAGAATACTCTTAAAAATGTAAATCTTTATCTATACATTGACATGCAAAAAATTCCATGTGGCGTGAACAAAAAATACACATTACAAAGCAGCATGTGTGGTGTTTATATAAATTACGTGTTTGTGTGTGTGTGCAAAACACAGAGACAGAGAGAGAGTGTACAAGGAGTGCCGTCTGGGAAGGCGTTCACCCAAATGTTAATTCTGTTGGCCTTCGGAGGGTGGAATTTGGGGTGATATATACAGTCTTGTTTTTACTTTTCCGTGCTGCTTAAATTTCCTATATAAGCATGTTTCATCCTTATACACAGGAAAACTCCCAATGATGCTATTTTCAGTTGGGGGAAAGAAGGATAGTTTTCATCATAGAAGAGTCTAACTACATTGGTTAACATAAAAGGAAAATGGAGAAAGAAAACCCCCCGTAGTCCCATCCACGAGGCAGCCCTTCAGAGCATGTGGTGGGTTTCCTTCCTGTCAGCTGGCTCCGTCCGAATCTGTTCAAAGCAGCCTTTCCATCCAGGTATAATAATAGATTGGAGAGTGCCGTGCACGACACCATCTCACGTAAGGCTCACAGCCCCCTGAAAACTAGATCTGTTTATTTCCCACAGTCTACGGAGAAGGCATGCCAGGCTGACTTTCGGGCGAGGGAAGTGGCTTGCCCAGGTCACATATACCTGAGGGACGGGCAGAGCCAGACCTGGGACTGTCCGCCCTGGCAGCCTGGTGTTACCTCCAGTGCTCGCGGCTGCCAGGCCGGTGGGGGAGCTTTTGTGGGCCTCGGCTGCTCCGATGCAAGTCCCTTTAAGGAGCTGTCCCTGCTGCCCACCAGGTTCCAGGTCTGCCCCCAGTGCTGGAGGTCCAAGCTGCCCCACGTGGACCTCTGGCTGGCAGAAAGAGGGCAAACACTTCACTCAGAGCCACCTAGCACAGAGCCTGGGCACACAACAGGCACCCATACATATCTGCTGAATGTTCATGGTCGAAGTGGCTTCTAGAGTGCGAGTGCTGCGAGAGGGCCCAGCAAGTCCCATCTCAGCCATCCCCGAAGGCTTACCATAGGAGAGGGCTTTTGAGCTGAGGCTTCAAGGATGGGCGGAATTTCCCCGAGGGTCCAGGGCAGAGAAATGGGACGGCGTTTCAGGTGGCCGGGTTGACGTTCCCAGAAGGCAAGGTCTTTAAGCGTGAACTACAGGGCGCGCGGGCGCTCGCGGGGACTCTGTGGTCTCCACCGTGGGGGGCCCTCCAGTCTTCGCCAACAACGTAGAATTTGCTTCGTATTAGCCGCGAGGGGGCGGGGTGAGGCGGGGCGGGGCTGAGGTGGCGGGGTTGGGGGACACGGAGAGCTTCATAAAGCCACAGCAAAGCGCCGCGACGCTAGTGACAGCGGCCCGCTAGAGAGGGAGCCCGGGAGCTGCCGCGCACCAGTCAAACGCGGGCGCAGGGGCCAGGGGTCCTAGCCCGGGCTCCGGTGGGGTCCCTACCCCTCCCTCGGGGGCCCCAGCCCACGCGACCCTCTCGCCTGCCCCCGCACGGAGAGGGGCCGGTCCTCGACGGCTGCGGGAAGGCGCCAGCCCGCCCCGGATGGGCATCGTGGAGCCCGGCTGCGGAGACATGCTGACGGGCACCGAGCCGATGCCGGCGAGCGACGAGGGCCGGGCGCCTGGCGCCGACCCGCAGCACCGCTACTTCTACCCAGAACCAGGCGCGCAGGACGCGGCCGACCGTCGCGGGGGCGGCAGCCTGGGGGCGTCCTACGCCGGGGGCGCCCTGGTGCCCGCCCCGCCGGGCCGCTTCCTCGGAGCCTACGCTTACCCGCCCCGGCCCCCGGCGGCCGGCTTCCCCGGGGCGGGCGAGCCCTTCCCGCCGCCGGCGGGCGCCGAGGGCTACCAGCCCGGGGATGGCTACGCGGCCCCGGACCCGCGCGCCGGGCTCTACCCGGGGCCGCGCGAGGACTATGCACTGCCCGCGGGGCTGGAGGTGTCCGGGAAGCTGCGAGTCGCGCTCAACAACCACCTGTTGTGGTCCAAGTTTAATCAGCACCAGACGGAGATGATCATCACCAAGCAGGGCCGGTGAGTGAGGCGCGCGCCGACCAGTGGGAGCGTCGGTGCCCGCGCCCGGAACAAAGACTTTTTTTTCTTTTTTCTGGCTAGACATTGCTAATGACTCCGTGTCCCCCACAAATTTGGCTTGAGCTTTCGGAGGCGGTGGGGTTTCAGTGAGGACAGGGGAGCTCTGGAGGGTTGTTTGTGCCCAGGTTGTTACACCGACAGCCGGAGAACTGAAAAGGGAGGCAGATGAGTGTGGGCGCGATGAAAAGTCACCTTGGCTTAGGGCAAGGGCGCCTATGGATTCCCCCAGAATTATGTGTACCCCTGCCCCGCTCTCTGCCTGAGAGGGGTCGCGGTGGCCTGCGGGAAACGTGTGTTCTGCGTCTGACGGGGCAGAACACCTCTTAGCCCCATGTATAGGAAACTGGAGGGGAGGGCAGAGTCTTGCAGTGTGGGGGACAAGAACCTGGCCCGTGATCGATCTCTCGGGCTCCCTGTCCACCCCCCGCTCCCCCCGCCCGTTTGCTGCTGTTGTGCTCAGGTCAGCTTTGGTGTGTGTCGGGGGTAGACTGGGATTTGGTGACATGGAGAAGCAGTAGCCAAGTTTCCTTTCCGGTCTGTCTTTGAGATCGTATGTCTGGTGTGTGCATGTTGAAGAGGGTGGGGGGAGTAAAGCTTGTGGGGGGCACAGATCCTTTCCAGGCACAAATGCCCCAGGGCCTGAGCAAGTGAAGCTCACCCAGGGGTCTGAGCTGGTGGCCAGCCCCGCACTGCACCCTTTGAGGCTGGTCCCCTGACAACCTGCCCACACCTCTGTCCAGGTATTCGTGGTCCAGCCAGGGGAAGTTGGAAACGGGGGCTCCATGGCTCCATGGCTCAGGGTCTCCCAGGGCTTGAGCGGTAGAGTTTGGGGTTGAGGGTGCTGCTTCCGGATAGAGCCTCCTGTCTGAGGAGAGAACGAGAAACTTGAGATTTGTGTGGTATTTGTTCAGTAAGCAACACCCTGAGTGGGCCCTGCCTGTGTCTGGTGTGTGAGAGTGAACACGCACCCACTGCTCCCAGTGGG
>RJWJ010021497.1:9707-27919 GCA_004363605.1 Indri indri
ATGTGAACGTGTTGGTTTGCATTTCAAATGCTGTTACACCCGGAAGGGCGTCTCTGAAAGACAGTAGCGGCTGTATCCCACAAGGCGCCGCGTTTCTCAGACCTAAAGGTTTGGATTTGCTTTGTAAAGCAAAGTGAATCTGTTAAAAACTACAGGATGAGAGCTGACAATGGAGTGCCCCCTGGAACAGACAGCTGTCCGAATGGCTAAAAGCAAAGCTCTTGTTTTAACATTCTAGACTACCTGTCTCCATTCACAATAACCTAATAAATATGGAGCCAACATATCTCTGTTTAACCCCTCTGTTAAGTGATAAACTTACCTTAGAACTTAGAAGTTAACCTTTGAAAGATTTTTATAACCATTTGCTCACGTAGATAGAATTAGTTAAAGAATCTGTAGAAGCCTTTTGAAAATCTGTTAACCTGAGAGGAACTACCCGCTGTTATGTAAATCTGTTACCCCTGGCATTTATTCACTATTCCCTATAAGTTACCATGTAAGACCTCATTCGGGGCTTTTTGAGACCCATGGAGAAGGTCTAGGCCCCCTGAGATCCCACTTTGCCTATAATCTTCATAAACTTACAAAACTATATCTTCGTCTCTGTGTATTCCTTTATTCCTTTTATTTTCCATTTTTCTCTATTATTTTCTTATCCCTTGCAACTCTACCAAAGGGACCCAGTTTTTTGCTGGGAGCTTAGCTACCTCCCCACAAAAGGGCTCAATCTTTGGGAGACCAACACCAAATACAGTGCAAATGTGCCACAGGTCCAAATGAGGATAGATGCTTCCTGCAGGACTGCCTTGGAGAGAAGCCCACAGTCCTTCACATTCCAAAAGCTGTCATCAGCAGGTAATGAGGACTGCCCTTGCCTGTCTCTAGGTGTTCACTGCTCTTACTCTTCTCTCTGAATCCAAGGTGGCTTTTTGTAAAGGATGCTTTGTGGCAAGGATGTCTCTGGAGAATCCGGGACCCCCTTCCTGAAGCTTCTGGAAGGTCCTTCTAGACATCAAGGCCAAGCAGACAAGATGGCCACCTCAGCTCTGGTGCTCACTCAACTCTCTGCCCTTTGGGGACTTAATGCAAAATCCATCCTCCAATCCCCAACACCTGTTCCTTAGACAGGAGCCTGGGATATTCAGCAGCTTTTAGAGGGGGAAACTTGAGACAGGACAAGAGACAATATCTGCTGTCACTTTATAGGAGGCCAATATAGTTTTGAGAGAGAAAAATGTATATCTTACTAGGGAAAACTCCTAGACTCCTCCTTCTCAGAAACCACACTGGGACAGTAAAACAAAAACATTTTCCCACAGATTAAATCTTCTCTCCGAGAACAAGCACTGTGGTTTATCCCAAGTGGCCCTTTCCTTGCCCCGTTCTCTGAGAGCGTGGTGGGATTTTGGGGTGGCATTTCTTTCTTCGGTGAGTCCTCATTCACTTACATCACTGCAAGTGCAGTACTCTGGCAGTCTTTGAATCTGTGACTTGGAACCAGGACAGGTGAAGAGAATCTAACTTTTTTAGAGTACTTATTATCTGCCGAGTGTTCACAACTATTATTTTACTTGTACCTCACAACTCCCTGAGCTAGAATGGAAGCTCCATGAGGCAGATGTTTTGGTCTAGTTTTCCCACTGCCACATCCCTGGCACTTACAACAGTGCCTGGCACCTAGAAGATGCTCAATGAATACGTGAATAAACCCAATCGGGACCGTGTAAGGTCGATATTCTCATTCCCACTTTTCAGCTAAAAAAGCTGAAGCACAAAGAGATTGTGGAACGTATCCAAAGTCACGGGTTTTGTGAGTAGCAGAGGCCTTTCTGATGCCAGCTCCTCTGCTCTTTCAGCGCTGCCCTGCGAGATTCATTCCTCAATTTCCCTACCCAACAGAGCCTCTTCCCTCAGTGTGTTTCTTCCTTACCTTCCTCCTCCTTCCCCTTCTCCTTCTCTCAAGCTAAACCGTACTTCCAGGCAGCTTATTCCCTTCTTTCTCCTCCGTTTCCACATCTGCACAAAGAGAGGAGTAACTGTTGCTCTGCCCACCACCCAGAGCTGTCATAAAGGAGAGCAAGATCTTGGCTGTGACAGGCCTCGCAGTGACAGAGGTGACAAGGTGCTGGACAAGAAGGGCTGAAAATGTGGCCTGCTCCCTGCGTATGTCTCTTTTGCAGTCACCCACTGAGAGAAATGCTTCTCAGACCCAATGCCAGACCAAGCTGTCTTCTCCCGAACTTCTGGTTTTCTTTCCTTTCGAAGACAATCTGAATCTCCTTGATGGTTCTTTTTCTACCTTCACTTTGGCACTACAAAGCTTAGCTGTAGAATTTTACAATGTGTGCTGCTATGTACCCACTCCCCTGCCCCCAAAATTCAAGTCCACCAGGATCCCCAGAATTTGACCTTATTTGGAAATAGGGTCTCTGCAGATACAATTAAACTAAGATGAGGTCCTACTAGATTAGGGTGGACTCTCATTCAACGACTGGTGTCCTTAGAAGAAGAGAAAGCAGAGACAGACAGAGACAGAGGAGAGATAGGGAAAGAAAGCCATGTGATGACAGAGGCAGAGCCTGGAATGTTGCAGCCACAGGCCAAGGATTGCCAGTGACCACCAAAAGTTAGAAAGAGGCAAAGCAGGATTCTTCTCTAGGGCCTTCACAGGACGCAGGCCCCTACTGGCACCTAGATTTTGGACTTTTAGCCTCCATAACTGTAAGAGAATAAATTTCTGTTGTTTTAAGCCACTCAGTTAGTGGTGCTTTGTTATGGCAGTCCTAGAAAATTAAGACAGGGGCAAATTCCTTGCCATACTAGAAATCAAGGAATCTATCTAAAACCACCAGGACCTTTTCAAAAGGACTCAGGAACTAAATTGAGGAGACTTCCCACTGGCCAAAGATGGAACAGATTGAGCAACAGTGGTTAGTAAATAGCAATAACTAAAATGAATTGAAACATATTAAGTATTAATGTGTTTAAATCCATGATTTATTATATAATAATATAGAATCCATCATTAATCTTCTTTGGAGGATGCTCTAAACCCAACCGATTTGAAAACTGGAAAATAAAAGGAAACAATCAAGCATTTTCCTTTCTTTCCTTTGAGTAAGAAATAGTTAATGAGTGAAAGTTTCACTATACATAAACCAATAAGGAATGATAGAATTAGAGCATCACCATTTGCAACCCCTAATAAACGAATAGATCTAAGTCATGATTAGCAATGATTGCTGACATCAGAGAATGAGAAATGGTCAGAACTTACGTGTGTCCTGAAAGAAGTACTCAACACCACCTACGAACTAGTATTGCGTGCATGCATGTGTACACACGCACACACACAAACACATACAGAAATGTGAATCTGATTAAGTCTCTAGACTTACATACCTATTTGCAGAAAATATAGGGAATAGAGAAACATGTTAAATGACATCGTAAATACGCAATCAGCAAAACCAAGACTGTGGGAAACCCTATAGGAATAGCAACTTGTTTTCTTCAGCCAACAATTTCAAGGGGAGAAAAACTGATGAAGGAAGTATTACTAGATCAAAAGAGACGTAAGAGATAAAAAATGAATGGATTTTAATTGAACCTGACTCAAATAAACTCTCTCTCTATCTAAAGAGGCCACTCATGGATAGAATATTTATTATCAGGAAATTATAATTAACTTTTAGGCATAATAAATGCATTACAGTTATTTTTAGGCTTCATATTTTTTAGAGAGACATACTGAAATATTTATGGATGAAATTGTATGTCTGAAATGTTCTTCAAAATAATCCAGGGCACGAGAGAGGTATGCGTGGTACAAATGAAGCAAAACTGACTGCATCAAGCATCTATCCCAGTGTACCAGGTAAATACACCCATGTGTAACATACTATGAAGAAAAAGAAGTTGGATGAATAAAGATATAGTCCCTGGCCTAAGGCACTACGAGGCCTGACTCAGGAGGCACTGGGCATTTGAAGACCTACAGGGACACTTCAAGGGCAAGGCTAACCTGAAAAGATTCAGCTGCACAGGAAATATAATCAGTAGAGGAGCGGGCCTGTGGGATCTGTCTGTGGTGCTGAATCAGCTCTCAGCCAGGTTGAGCCCATCTCCTCTCTTACTGAGCTCTGACCTCTGTTGTTTTATTCTTTTCCCTTTTTACTGGTCTTGGATGATGATCTTTACTTCATCTCTTAGGCCATTCCAACCAATCATGGCAAATTCATGTGTAACCCAGCCCAGACCACCCACTGTGCTGGTAACATTCATCACACCTGAGGTTGTCTCTGTCCCCAGCCATGCAGGAATCTGCCCCTCCCCAGCTCTCCTCCTCAGGACTGTGTCTCCTGCAGGTTAGTTTAAAATGGTGGTAACTAAACGTTCAAGGGACAAAGAGCCAAGAGGGTTGTTGAATTTGGGGAGGAAAGATCAGTTGCACATGGCAAAATATGCCTCTATAAGCCCTAGTCTGAGCCCTGAGGGTTAGAGGCCCAGGCATGTATGGAGACTGCCAGCATTAGTCAGGATAGGCTAGGTTAGTCTGTGCTAACAAACAATCCCCAAATCTTCTTGGCTGACCACGGTAAGTTAAATTCTTGCTCAAGGCAAAGTCTGTTGCTGGACCAGATAGCTTCCCAGAGAAAATGTCCTCCATGTGTTGGCTCATCATTCCAAGCCATTTTGGTCTTACAGCACCTCTGTATGAGAAAGTGCTTCCATCTGCTGGAAGCTGTAGCAAGAAAAGAGGGAGAACTAGTGAGTTGACCACCAAGAATTAAGTGCTTTTGTCCAAAAGCAGCAAACATCCCTTTTGTTCTCATTTTATTGGACACATCTGGTCACACAGCCATGCCCAACTTCAAGGAAGCAGGGAAGCACAATCTTGTTTACCTGGAAGTAGAGAAGAAGCAGATATTGGCGCCCATTTGTATGGTCTACCACACCGGGGCAGGGCCTTGGTGTGATGAATTCAAGTCAGACACACCCTGTGTGAGTCACAGCTCTGCTGCTCACAGGGACAAGTCACTCCATCTCCTTGCGTTATTTCTTCTCTTTATGTAAAATGGAGATGACACCTGTTCTTCCTGTTGAGACTCAAATAAGCTAATATAATTGCAAGTGTTTTGAGCACTGTAATCCTTAGCTATTAATTGTTAAAATTATCAGAAGCTCTTACAAAATTTAATAGAAGAGGGAGATGAGGTTTCCAAATAGAGAAACAACAAAGTACAAAAATATCCTCAGGGGAAATATTTCTAGCAGTTAGGATTAGAGAAGGGATTCATTTTTCATTTGGTCCTTAGCCCTTACTGCCTTGTACAGAAATTTTTTTGCTCTTCTTTTATTAATGAATTGTTGATTGACTCTTCTTGTACATGTTTAAGCTTTAAGGGACAATAAATAGCATCCCTCTTTTCTACCTGAGTTTGGAACCGACTGAAAAATAGGAAGGAGTCAAGCAGAAAGAGAATAAAATACCAGTTTTGTTAGTAGTCAAGCAGATATTGGAACACATGGCATTAGTATATACAATAGTAAATTTCTGAATACTAAATCCTAGAATTAGACAGACATATCCCCCCAAATCATTTCAATATAACATAAATGTGATGAAAGAAATGTGTGCAGAGGGCTATGGAAGTAGAGCAAATCACTTCTCAGCTTTCTGGTGCCAACCATAAAATTAGTATACATTAGAATGCAGGCCCACTCTCCATTGTTGTGCAGGTTGTGCACTGAACAACTCTAGAGGGTGTTTTAGTCTATGTGTTATCCCTCCTCTCCCAACAAGCTGAATAAAGCACAGCTTGAATGACTGCACACAGTGAGCCTGTGCAGAAAGAATAGATAACCTTTTGGTGGTGTGAGCTGCTTTGAGGCTCTAATGAAATACAGGGATATCACTATCTCTAGAGAGATGCACATGCTCATGGTAGAATTTTGCAAATATAATAATTTCAGGGGTGACACAAACTGCCTGAAGTCCATCTCTGAAGAGAAAATTAAGAATTCCTTTAGAAGATAATCTCCAAAATCCTTTATAGCTCTGATAGTCTATAATTCTAGGCCAGCCTTCTGGTTGGATCGAAGGGTTTTTTTTGTTTTGGTTTGTTTTAATTTGGGTTTTTTTTTGCAACAACCTCGGGAAAATGTATGAATGATAGATTAAGAAGAAAGACATGCTACAAAACACAATGCATGCATCAGCACAGAACACAAACGGGCTACGCCTGAAAAACTCATGTAAAAATATACAGTAGCCATTAGGTTAGGCTTTTGAAATTATGGATGGCTTCATTTCTCTTTTGACATTTAAAAATTGCTGTGTTATTTTCACAATGTTTAAAGAAAAAGAGAGATTTGTGGTTTCTGTGATGTTGTCATATCTTTGGGAACAGGCTCTGTTCCTGCAGGGAAGGTAAGACTCGCAATAAATCCTGGATTGCCATTTTGGTTGACTCTCCAGTAATCATTGTCAGTGAGACTCACCTCAGATCCCTGGGCTCTGGCTTGGTTTTACTTCTGAAATCACATGCAGGAAAAAGTTAGACAAGCAGGGCTATATGTGGGCTGACCTTACTGATCTTGGAAATCTGCTTCCAAGATATGGTGGGCCCTGCAGAAACACAGTTGGATGTATATTAAGCTTTCCAGCTGATGTATGTCTAAAAATGAATATGTCTTTTTATTCCCCTCAGTTGATTTATCGTAAAATGATAATGCAATATCTCAAAGCAGATTTTTTAAAGACTTAACTCTTGCTGTGAAGAACATCTTTTTGTGAGAAGAAAGTGATTTTCATTTCCCACAGATGTAGGAACACCTAGGGAGTAGACACAGAGGGCACACAGTCATTGATGTCCCCAAGGACGTGGGACAATGGGAGGGACATGGACAACAGGGCCAATATTCTCTCTTATGAAGGACTTCCTTCCTCTGGGAGCTTCCAAAAAGCTTCAGGGGTGCAAATCTTTGGTCCCTATCTCACATCTACTGAATTATAAACTATGAGGGTTAGGCCAACTGCCTTACCCAACTATTTTAACCAACCAGGTGATCCTGAAGTTGGAGAACAACTGATTTAAACCATTGCATAGGATGGAAAGCACCAACTTTTGGTAATGAATTAAACACATATATGAAAGCTGAAAGCTTTTCCTCCAAGATCAGGAACAAATCAAGCATGTCCACTTAACATAGTACTGGAAGTCCTAGCCAGAGCAAAGGGAATAAAAGGCATTCAAATAAGAAAGGAAGAAATAAAACTGTTTGTTTGCAGATGAGCAGGTCTTATATACAGAAACCCTAAAGCCTCTACCAAAAAAATATTAGCACTAATAAACATATTCAGTAAAGTTACAGGTTACAAAATCAACATACAAAAATTAGTTGCATTTCTATACACTAACAACAAACTATCTGAAGAAAGAAATTCCACTTAAAATAGCATCAAAAAGAATAAACCTTAGGAATAAATTTAACCAAGGAGGTGAAAGTCCTGTACACTGGAAACTTTAAAACATTGATGAAAGAAATTGAATATGACACAAATAAATAGAAAGATACCCCATGGTCATATACTGAAAGAATTAATATAAAAATTAATAAATCTTACTTTACTACCCAACGTAAGATTATATTAAATCTATAGATTCAATGTAAAGCTTAGGAAAATTCCAGTAGCATTTTTCACAGAAATATAAAACACAGTCCTAAAATTCATATGGAAATATAAATGAAACCCAAATAGCCAAAGCAAGAAGAACAAAGCTGGAGGCATCACACTACCTGACTTCAAAATATACTACAAAGTTATAGTAATCAAAACAGCATGGTACTGGCATGAAAACAGACACATAAACTGATGGAACAGAACAGAGAGCCCAGATATAAACCCACACATTTATGGTCAACTGATTTTTTACAAAGGAGCCAGGAACACAACAGGGAAAACACAGGCTCTTCAATAAATCATGTTGGTAAAACTTGATATCCATATTTAGAAGAATGAAATTAGATCCTCACACCATACAAAAAAAATCAGCTCAAAATGATCTAAAGCCTTAAACATAAGACCTGAGACTGTACAACTACTAGAGGAAAACATAGAGGAAATCTTCATGACATTGGTCTGGGCAATGATTTTTTTGGATATAACTCTAAAAGCACAGGCACAAAAGTGAAAATAGACAAAAAAGATTGCATAAAACTAAAGAGCAAAGGAAACAATCAACACAGTAAGGAGACAACATACTAAATGGAAGAAAATATTTGCAAACAATACATCTGATAAGGGGGTTAATATCCAAAATTTATAAGGAACTCAAATAATTCAATAACAAGAAAATAACCCAATTTTAAAAATGGGCAAACAGCCTGACAACAGACATTTCTCAAAAGAAGACATACAAATGGCCCACAAGTATATGAAAAAATGGTAAACACCAATCATCATCAGGGAAATGCAAATTAAAACCACAACAAGATACCATCTCACAACTGTTAGAATGGCTATTGTCAAAAAGACAAAAGATAACAAGTATTGACAAGGATGTGGAGAAAAGGGAACCTTTGCACACTTTTGGTGGGAATGTAAGTTAACACAGCCAGTATGAAAGTCTCTCAAAAAATAAAAAATAGAACCACTATATGATCTGCCAATCCCACTACTGGGTATACATCCAAAGGAAGTGAAATCAGTATGTCAAAGAGGCATCTGCACTGCCATGTTCATCGCGGCATTACTCACAACAGCCAAGATACAGAAGCAACAAATATGGAATCTGTTGTCAGTCAATGGATGAAGAGAGAAAAAGTATATTTACACAATGTAATACTATTGAGCCTTAAAAAAGAAAGAAATCCTGTCACTTGTTACAATATGGATGAACATAGAAGACATTATGTTATGTGAAATAAGCCAGGCACAGAAAGACAATAAGACCACATTATCTCACTTATATGTGAAATCTAAAAAGGTCAAATTCGTAGAAACAGAGAGTAGAATGGTGGTTACCAGGGGTTGGGAGTGGTGGGGCTTGGGGAGATATTGGTCAAAGGATACAAAATTTCAGTTAGAAAGGAAGAATAAGTTCAAGAGATCTATTGTACAACATAGTGACTATAATTAATAACAACATATTGTATTCTTGAAAACCAGCACAGAGTAGATTTTAAGTGTTCTCACCACAAAAAAAATGATAAGTATGTGAAGTAATGTACATATAAACTATCTCAATGTAGCCATTCCACAATGTACATATATTTCAAAATATCATGTTTTACACAATAAATGTATACAATTTTTGTTTGTCAATTACATCTCAATAAAGCTGGAGGAAAAAAGAAACCAACTTTGGATTTGAGGATGCCTAAATCAATGGCCAAAAATTGATTTCATTTGAAGATAGCTCCATGTATAGTTTTTTCTTTGTAAATGGTTGAAAGTACTGAGGAGACAGTGTTTGCCTCGAAGCTCATTGCAGATCCCAGCAGATTTCATTTGGATGAACTGCTTGGCTTCAGAAAGAGACATGGAATGCGGCCAGGCACCGCATGTGCACAGTTAATAGAGCCCATTCAAAGAGTGAAAACACTAAAGTCTAAAGCAAAGGTCTGCTGTGCTTCACCCGGAGTTTTATAGGGCTGTGAAGCTCAAACTGCCCATAGGAATCACTTTTGGTGACCCAAATGTGACCCATCAAAAGGATGTGATGAAAATAAAATTCAGACAGTTCAGAGACAGAGACAGGGAAACTGAGTGTCATAAGCCATCTCGATTTAAGACACATGCAGCCATAAAATGAACATAACATCCAGACACAATCTTGCCAGAAGTTGGGAATTATCTGCAAGGAAAAAGAACTGGAGGTTGTTTGATAAGCAAAGACATTTGAATTCTCTTTGGTTCTCAGAATCACTGTGTCACCCTAGGCCAGTCTTCATCATGGCAGCAGCAGGGCAGGTAGAGACTGATGTGAAGGTGAACTCACCGTGTGCTCTGGTGCCAGGCTTGATCCAGGAATGCTCATAATTTGAAAGTTGAGGGAAAGTTGAAAATCAGGATGAAGCATGTATGAGACAATCAGAAGGACCCAAGCTCTCCCATGGTGGTCAAAACTAAGCATCCAAACAAGATGACACAGGAAACTTCTCACTTAGGAAGTTTCCTAGAGCAATCATCTTCCTCTCAATTCACAGAAACATGAGAGTCCCTCTCAAAATGTCCTGTTATGAGTCCAACTTCAGCCATCCTGTTATGAGCACAGTCTTCATTTGCAGTATGAAAGAGCCGAGATTCAGTGGAGTTATTAATTCTCGTGATCTGAAAACTATGGAGTGCATAGCATTTAAAGGCACTGGGTTTGCCCATTCTAAATCCTTTCAACAGCTTTTAATTTAACCCTGTGAAGTTATGTATTCATGTATCCATTCACTTACTTATCAACAGATATGTATTGCTACTAACTGCCTTACTTCTTAAAATGTCACAACCCCATCTCCCACCCCATATGGGATTCCTTCTTCTTCTATTCTTCTTGTAATTCCTTCTCCTTTTCTGCCTAGAAAAAAAGACTCTGCTTTCTATTTTATTTGCATCACTTCATTTCTCCAAGCAACCTAAAGGCACAGGTATTATTATCCCAATTTTACAAATGAGGAAGCTGAAGGGCTTAACTAAACTTAAACCTAATAAGTGGAGGAACTGAGATTTGAAGCCCGGTCCAGCTTGAACCTAAAGTCCCCAATACCCATAATCACTGTGTAGGTTGCTACTGATGGAATTTTCCACATCTTGGGGCATTCACCCCCTGCCATTGAATTTCTTCATCCAGGTTACCACCATCCCCACCTTCCTCTTGGAGCTTCTGCCTTCGGTTGCTCCTGCTAACCCAGATAGAGGTGACACATGGAGAAGCAAGCCCAGAAGGTCAGCATCTTGTCAAGCATAGAGGCGGGAAGGAGTTCTCACAGGTGCACTAGCATCTGGTGGTTCCCATAGCAACAGAATTGACAGAATCAATCAGTTAATCAACACGAAATTCTTGAATGTTATCTGTAAACTCAGCCTGGTGCTCCATCTGAGGGGCATGGAAGAGGGAGGGGAGGGAGCGGCACTGCCCAGAGGAAGGAGACAGGGCTGGAAGTTGGCATGATTCAGAAAGACAGGTAGACATCTTTGTGTGCTGCCACTCACCCCTCCAAATCCCACAGCAACTGCTAGTTGATCCCTTGTGTTCAAGTATCTTAACAGAAACCCTGACAGCTTCTGAATGCCAGTAGAAGAGGACTTAGAGTTGGTTGGGCATGGGCCAAAGGTTTTGTTGTGAAGCTGTATTTATTTATAAAGTGCATCAACTTTTACTTCAATTTTATATAAATTTGGGGTAGCTGGGAGGTGGGTGTGTCTGATTAGGGGGGTGGCTGGGAGGTGGGTCCCCTGAAAATTATGAGGGATTAGGCACCTCTCCCTTGCCCTTGACAATAAGTATTCATTAAAGATCCCTTAAACAGAAGTCTCTCTGCCTTTTCATTGGGGATTTTATAAGCAGAACGAAGACTGAGGAGAATGGAACACACTCTGAAGAATGGTGAATTTAATACACTCAGAACAGATATAAATTGTAAAAACTGAAATATGCAAGGATAGCTACTGTGCAGCTTTGAGGCCATGTCCAGTTCCTTCTCACTGGGCAGTGGGTAAAATTCTCAGCAGGAAAGGCTGGGACCTGGTCTTTTGTTGCTCTCACTGGCCCATAGCAGTTCTTGGAGGCTCTGTCACTTGTTTTAGCCAGAGATGTCATGCCAGCCATGGAGGTAGCTCTCTCCCTGTTAGCTTTAAGGGACAGAGCCTTTGCCAATTGCATTTCCGGGTGCCAGCTACTTCCGCTGCCTGCTGCTGTGTATGTGTCTGTTTAAGGACTGGAACGGAGGTGGCCGGAGAGCTAACTCTCCAGCTGCATCGCACACAGGAATCACGTGAGCTCATGAAGAATGCAGTTTCCAGGGCCCTCACTGCCGAGATGCAGTCAGTGTGTCAGAAGAAGGGCTGGGAATCTGCACCTGTGAAACACCCCAGAAGATTCTGAAGCCTGTGGGACCACCCCTGGGAAACGCTGGTGTACATAGTGGGTAGGAGCAGGAATTCCAGTCAGGCAACTCTGTGCTCTCACCATTTAAGTTTCATCCTCTCAATTTTAAAATGGTGAGAACACACCTTCCCTTGGGAGGCCAGGTGGCCACCTGAGGCCCTACAGCTAGCGATGGCAGACTAGGACTTGCACTCGGGGTCACAGACCACAAAGCTGTGTTGCTAGAGTGGCTTTAGAAGCTGTGGTCTAATCCCTCCCCAGATCTCCAGGCAGCACAGGCCAAGCGGGTGCCATGTCCACCGAGATTCAAAAGAACACGTGAGCAGTGCTCAGCACAGATGTGCTTGGAAAACGTCTGATGAATAGCTGATTAGACAATAATTGGAGTAGTATCATTCAGGTGGTCCCTTCTGTGCCCCAGACCCTCTGCTAGTGCTTCTGAGTCCTGCCCTGCAGGAGATGGGCCCCGCTATTTATCCATGTAGTGACCATCTCTCCTGCTCCCCAGCTCACAATAAACTGGGGGATGACTCCCTTCACCCCAGCTCCCTTCCCTCCAACTCTACTCCCCACTCCCTGTCTCAGCCCTCATCTTTCTCATCTGTAAAGTGGGGGTAATCAACTGTCTCCTGCTGTTGGAGGGCAAAATGGGATGACACCAGTGCTCTGCACTGAATGTCCGTGTCCCCCCAAGGTTTATGTGTTGAAGCCCTAATACCCAATGTGATGATATTTGGAGGCAGGGCCTTTGTGAGGTTATTAGGTCATGAGGGTGAAGCCCTCACAAGTGGGATTAGTGCCTCTAAAAGAAGGAGCCAGAGAGCAGCTCTCTTTCACTCATGTGGTGATATAGCAAGAAGGCATCCCTCTGCAAACCAGGAAGTGGGCTCTCACTAAGACCGAATCGGCCAGCAGCTTGGTCTTGGACTTCCCAGCCTTCAGACTGCAAAGAACAAATTTCTTTTGTTTAAGCCACCCAGTCTGCAGTATTTTTTTTTTTTTTTTTTGAGACAGAGTCTCACTGTGTGCCCGGGCTAGACTGCTGTGGCGTCATCCTAGCTCACAGCAACCTCAAACTCCTGGACTCAAGCAATCCTACTGTCTCAGCCTCCTGAGTAGCTGGAACTACAGGCATGTGCCACCATGCCCGGCTAATTCTTTCTATATATTTTTAGTTGTCCAGCCAATTTCTTTCTACTTTTAGTAGAGATGGGGTCTCGCTCTTGCTCAGGCTGGTTTCAAACTCCTGAGCTCAAACAATCCGCCTGCCTCAGCCTCCCAGAGTGCTAGGATTGCAGGCGTGAGCCACCGCGCCCTGCCAATCTGCAGTATTTTTGTTTTAGCAGCCTGAACTGGCTTAGACAGCCAGTAAAATGCCTCCTTCCACAACAAAGGGTGTTTCTGACCCCTTTTGCTCCCTTCCAACTAGACAGCCAAGCACACTGACAGCACTTAGCCTGGTTCAGAGCGAGCTGCACTTGGAGTAGGGTGTGGTGCACAGGGCCATCGGGGACGCTCAACCCTGGGATCAGGTGGGCAGCCAAGACTGTCCAGGGGGCCAGAGCTGGTGCCACCTCATTGCTTCTGTGAATGCAAGCGCCCTTGCAGAGCACTGGAGATTTGTCTTTTCTTGGAACTGGCGAAGGAGGTTAGAAATGTGTGTGGGGCACCAGGGCCTGAAATGGACATTTCCTTGGGGATCCTCACTGTTCTTGCAGTTCCTGAAAGCTCCATGGGTTTCATAATGGACAGATGTAGGCAGATTCTGATCCCTCTGCTGGAACAGCTTCTCCTTCTGCCAGCTGGCTCCCCCTGGGTGCCCCAGTTCAGTGCAGGGAAAGGCAGTGCAGCACAGGGCAGGGGGACAGGGATTCTCAAATCTAAGTGCACTTCAGAGTCACCAAGAAGTTGTAATACATGCACAACCCCAGGTGCCACTTCAGAGGTCCTCACTCAGTGGGTCTGCAGAAAGGCCCCATAATCTGCATTTTTTTTTTTTTTTGAGACAGGGTCTCATTTTGTTGCCCAGGTGGGAGTGCTGTGGCACAATCACAGCTCATTACAGCCTCAAACTCCTGGGCTCAAGCAATCCTCCTGCCTCAGCCTCCCAAGTAGCTGGGATCACACCCTGATAATTTTTCTATTTTTTTTGCAGAAATGGGGTCTCACTATGTTGCCTAGGCTGGTCTTGAACTCCTGGCCTAGAGTGATCCTCCAGTCTCATCCCCCCCAAAGTGCTGCGGTTACAGGTGTGAGCCACCATGCCAAGTCTAGCATGTCCCTTCTGACAAATCAATGGCCTGACTGCTGGTTTGTTCTAGGGTCTGCAGAAAGATGAAGGAGACCCTGGGGTGGAGGTGAGCTGAGAAGAGATAGAGCCCAGCTCAGCCTTGCCTTGCCCCTCACTCCTCCTTGCCAAGAGACCGCTAACCCTTCCCTGAGGCACAGGCCTCATACTCTCCTCTGTCACACCTACTTGCCTGTGCTCTTGAGGATCTCCTGCCCAAAATGCCACCACTGTTCCAGCTTCCTAATCTGGTAAACGAGAAGCCATGTTTCTAGGCGCAACCCAAACCTGGTCTCTTCTGTGAAGTTTCCCCTCTCTGTGTTCCTAAGCAATATTTCAGTGGTGTTTTATACCTAGCCCTTGATAGCACTTAACAAATTGTGTTGGAGTCCCTTCTCACTCTGTCTTAACTTCTAGGCCTTGAGCTCTCAAGGGCAGGGACTGGATCTGATTCACCCCCAGTGTCTGTCACAGTGCCAGAGGCAAAGACTGATTCAAGCTAATTCTGCTCCAAGAACCTCAGTTCTCACCTTTCAAGGAAGAGGATCAGCCTGGTGCAGTGGTTAAGCGCAAGCTTTGGAATCTAAATTCTACTTCCCTTAAAAGCTGCTTGATTTAGGGTGAATAATCTGTATAAGCTTCACTTTCTGCATCTGTATAATTGGAATTGACAGTATCTATCTCATATAGTCATTATGGGAGTCAAATGAGTCAATGCCTGTAAAGTATTTGGCACAATGTCTGACACATAATAATTCCCAACAAACTCCCAGCAGCCATAACTCTTGTCAAATGGCCTAGTCAAACCACACACATTACAGGTGACTTTTATTTTATTTTTTGTGTGTATGCTCCAAATTATTCCCCGTGAGAGTATATTGCTAGTTTAATTAGGAAAACATGTAGACCCCTGCTGCTAAGCCCTGCCCACCGGAACCGACTCCTGTGGATGTGGATTTTAGATCACCAGAAGCCTAAATTCACCAGGCTTCTTTTGGACGCTGTAAACTGGATGGATTCCTATTGGGAGGTGACCACTAGGAAACTGAAAATGCAGTATAAGATGACCACCCAAGAGTTAAACTGTAAGGCAAACAACGGATTCTGAAAAATAACTGGAACGAACATTAGGCCTCACTGGTGCGAGGCACTCTGGCTGATTACATCTGTTCCCTGGTTTAATCCACACAAAAGTCTTCCAAAGTAGATGACATTGTCCCCATTTTTCAGTCAAATATGGAGTTGTGAGGAGATTGAGGAACTTCCTCAAGTCGTGCAGCAAAACCATAAGTAGGAGTGGTCTGCTGGTCTTCAGAGCCGCTTTAAAACCACTTGGAAAAGAATTCTTCTCAGACCAGCAACAATTGATTGAAACATTATATGCTGATAGAAAAATATGCTTAAATATGTGTGTGTGAGGAAATTATGATGCTCTTTCCCTTCTGGAACAATTCAGTCCTAAAATCATTAAGTGGGCAAGCAAGGCAGGTGTCCAGGACAGACGCAGCTTAGTGTGCGGTGAAGGATGAGTAAAGAGACAGACACTTGAGTGACAAGTGTGACTCTACCGGGCAGCAGGACAGGGCTTGGGAGAGGCAGTGGTGAACAGAGGACCTCTGCTCCGTGTACAGTCACGTGCCCTGTAAGACGTTTCAGTCAACGGGGACCAAACATACCACAGTGGTCCCAGAAGATTATCACACTGTTTTTACTGTACCTTTTCTATGTTTAGATACACATATACTGACCATTGTGTTAAAATTGCCTGCAGTATTCAGTGCAGTAACATGCAGTATGGGCTTGTAGCCTGGGAGCAATAGGCTGTCTACACCACACAGCCTAGGTGTGTAGTAGGCTATCCCATCTAGGTTTGTGTAAATGCACTCTATGATGTTAGGCAAAATCGCCTAACGGCACATTTTTCAGAATATATCCCTGCCATTAAATGACGCATGACTGTATTTCTAAATTATCTAATTTTTTTTGCAACGATTATGTCATCATGAAGAACATGCATCATATTTTAAAATTAAACAGAAAACTAATAAATGACAAAAAAGGAAGGAGGAGTAGAAACTGAGAGGAGCTGTGGCCTGTTTTGGGGATTCACCACCTGCCGCCCTGCCAGGCTGGGAAGGATGAGCTGGCGTCCCTGGCCCGGAACCACGGCAGGGACGCAGGCAGGAGCGTGCCGCCCCACGCAGGCTTGCGCAATGGGCTTGGGGGCTGGGGTTCCCCACTGGCTTCTCCAGCCTCTGCTGCAAATGCTCGGGAGCTTCACACCCACAGGGGCCATCTGGCTTATGTTGGGGGCTCTTTGAGTCAAGGATATTCCTGAATAGTTTTGAAAATACCCAAGTCGCCTTCACAGCTCTTCCCAGCCTCTGCTGCCTCTCACCCGGGGCCCAGCGACGAAACCCGGGAGTTAAGGGAAGGGTGTCTCTGCTCTTGGAAAAGGTGGGGGTTTTCCTACCTTAGCGGCTGCCTTTCCGGGATACTTTTTCGGTTAAATTTCTCACCATTGGGTTCCATGAAGACACTCGAAGTGACTTCCCTTTCACTTAGCTATTGTGAATGGGTTGCTATTTGAGGTAAGACAAACAGCTATTACTATTTGCTGCGCTCATATTGAGTGCCTGGAGCATTGTGTCATTGAATCCTGCAACAAGCCTGAAAGGTAGACATTGGTACAGAGAAAAACGTTGTAAGTGACTCACAGGTTACCCCTTGTAAGTATTAGAGCTAAGCCTGCAAACCAGATTTTCTGATATTAAAACCCAAATGGAGCTTTTCAATATGCCAAAGTGCCTTTCTGTTATGGTCCAAAAGTTTGGGATTTTCTAGTTTTCAAACATGGCTTTCTTTGTGAACAAAGAAAACGCCATTAGACTTGAAACAAAACAAACAAAAAAAAAGGATTGAGGTATTGAGTGTTTACTATGTGCTGGCACTATGTTTAGGGCCTTTTAAAAATCTACTTTAGTCCTCATCAAAACCCACAACTCTTCTGTCATAGGTGAGGGAACCGTGGTCACACGGCAGTCTGTGTGCCCCCTTGGGCCAGAACTCGGGCAGCTTGTCCTGAGAGCCCACTCCCTTAATGTCCCTCACCCCAAAACTAAGGGAATATCCTCACTGGATTGTGAAGATTGAGTAAGCTAGTATGTATTTTTAAATGCCTGGCACATAGGTGCTCAATAAATACTAATTTTCTTTCTTCCACCTGGGTTCCAGAGATCTGCTGTAGCACACTTTAGATAAAACATGATGTAGATCTGAGAGGCACAGACCGTCAGACTTTAGAGGTTGTTAAGTCTGAGCCCCTCACTGGGCATATGGCTCAGAGAGGTGAATTATAAATGGAAACAAAGCTTTAGTCTTCCTTAGCCTTCTCCTCCCTTTTTGCCACCATCATTCCCAGGAAACTCCATGAAGCCAAGGGCTTGCTGGTTTGTTCACCTTTATATGTCCACGGCCAGACATATCAGGTGTCTGAAAAACCTTTGTTGAATGAATGGATAAATGAATGAATGAATAAATATGATTTTGCAAGTGAGCAGAGTTTGAAGTCCTGGCGGCTTTTTCCTCATTGGAGCTTCCTATCTAGGGAAAAACCGACAATCCCTGGCTCTCTGCCCCAGCTTGATTGATCAGTGCTCAGGGATGACTCACTGGCTTGGGCGGGAGCCCAGTCTCCCAGCTTATGTGCTGCACTAAGACTGTCCTGGGGCCGAGTCAGGGTTTAATCACTGTGCCTTCTGCAGGCCGGGAAGAAGGCACAGTACAGTGGAGAGCGCACTGGGCTGGGAGCACAT
>RJWJ010021498.1:0-27805 GCA_004363605.1 Indri indri
GGAACATCAGCCAGGCTTGGCCCCTCACTGCTTCTGATCCTCTACCCAGAGGTCACCCCTCCGAGGGCCCTCCCATAGCCGACGGCACAGGGCCCTGGCCGTGGATGGGGCTCTCCGCCTTCATCCCGCTCCCCTGTCCTGGCAGCACCTGCCACCACCTGTCAGGTTACATGGCTCGGCATCGTGTTGTCACCTGTTGTCCCTCCCTAGTCACATGGAAACTCGGTGACAAATGGGGTTGGTTCCGTTCCCTACTGCGCCCCCCGCACTGCCTGACACATGGCAGGAGCTCAGTAGCTGCTTATGGGATGAACATACGTGAATAGAAGGCACGCACACACAAATGCATTCACAAACAAATACCCAAATAAAAGATGAGGAGGAGAGAACTCTGCTCCGCGAGGTCAGAGGCTGCCCCGGCGTCATGCTCTGCCCCGTCCTGGGGTCTAGGACAGAGCCCGGCAAACGGAAGATACTCAGTTTCTGTCGAATGAATGAATGAATGAATGCATTCTGCCTCTTTTCTGCCATTTCTTTCTTAACTGCCACGAATTCCAGATTTTTCTGTGCCTCGGTGGCCTCATTTGGGTGTGCTACAATTCTCCAAACCTGCTGGGGTGTCTCTCACCTGGACAGACCCTCAGGGCTGGTTCACCTGTTCACGCCCGGGAGCAGTTGCCCCACAAGCGCCCAGAGGGCGGGGGGAGACAGGCTTATTCCTTGGTTTTACACACCATTTGGAAAGGCCTGGCCCTTTATTATAGAGAATCAATATTTGTACAGTTGGTAGGTTGTAAAATTTTATAGTTGTGAAGTGACATGTTTTCCTAACTGGCCCCCAAAGAGACATAAAACCCGACCGCAAAAGTTACGTGATGATTCCAGGCAATAGATGGCAATTACAGGGAGCGCGGGACGCACAGGGCTGGTCCACTCCTCATCTCAGAGAGTCCCCAGACAACCCTGCAGGATGGTAATGGCCACTGCACCCATTTTACAGAGGAGGACAGTGAGGCCCAGTGGGTCGAGGATGTAACCCGCAGCCCGGCCCCTGCGTCTGATTCCTGGTCTGTGTGCTTGGGGCACTAGAGCTGTGGTCTGACCACCTACTCACCCCCATAGTGATTATTGGGGTCTCCCGACATCCTGGAAAGATATTCTCTAGAAACCAAAGGGCTCCTCCCATCCCGAGTGGGTTTTGTGCATATAGTGGGCATTGACAGGATTTAACATTAAAATCTGCATCCCAAAACTTCGCTTTATATACGAATCGACAACCAACGTCCTGGGGCGCTAAGGACGTATTCCCAGCTGCAGACCTGCGCAGGGGCAGAGTGGGTGTTAGAACCGGGTCATGGCCCTGGACCCCACTCGGCCTCAGCACTCAGCCTGGTCCTGCCTCCAGGCCTCTGTGGGCCCCTTCCCTCCTCCACCTGGGCAGGTGCGCCCTGTGCTAGGCTGGGCTCCAGTGCTCGAGGCAGAAGTCACTTTTTATTTCTGGTTTTAAAAGGGCTTATTTTATCCTAATTTTTATAGTGATCTTCACCCAAAATAACAAGAAAGGGGAAGCAAAGCACCAGACGAGGAGATGTACGTGACCCCAAACCAAGAGGACACCTGTGGGCCAGAATGCAGGTGAGACCAGCTCCAAGTGGCAGGAAGGGAGAGGACTGGGTCTGGCTCAGGACCCTGCGGCAGCCAACAGGGTCCCTCCAGCTCTGTCACTGGTTCCCACCCTAGCTCCATCCCCAGAGCAGCCGCGGGGAGAGCTCAGGGAACGGAACAGGGAACCAGAGACCCAGGCCACTGGCCGGCTTGGTGGGCCTGGTCCTGGAGAACTGGCCGGGACTCCAGCTGGTGGCACCTGCTCCCCCAGAGTTGGCTTGGAACACAGGGAGGGCCCCCCTTCCTGCCGCCCCGGGAAGCCCCGGGCCGGGAGCCCTGGAGGAAAGTCGGGGAAGCACAGAGCGTGATCCTGTGAGAAGCGGAGAAGAGTAAGTTGAGGCAGCGAGCTCCCGGGGGCTGCAGAGTGACAATGCGCAGGCGTCCTCCACGGCCACCCCCCGGGGTGCCCCACCTCGGGTTCGCCACCCCCACCCTCTGGGCCACCTGGGGCTGACACGGCCTGGGCCTGGCGTCCCCCCAGGAAAACACGCTGCAATAACAAGGCTTTGAGGAGCTTGATAATTTCAAATGGAAAAAAAAAAAGAAAAAAATAACAATTTAATGGGCTATAGATGCCCTTAGAAATAAAAACGTGAGAACATATAAAGAAATTAAAATTTACCTAATTAATAAACATATTTCTTGCCTCCTGAGTTACTGTTGAAAATCTATCAGTGCTATTCTTGTTTCCTTGTAGGTAATATATTCTTCGTTTTCGTAGCCTTTAAAATTTTCCCGTTTGTTGTTTTTATATTTTAATTGTACTATACTATGTAAATATGTAAGGAGAGGATGGGGTAGTGTTTTCGAAGCATTGAAAGAAACAACTTCAAATTTAGAACATGGAATTTTTATCCCAACAGGCGGTCGGTCATCCAAATATCAGATTGTGATAAGACACTCTCAGGACCGCAGGGCCTCAGGCACTTTGCCATGCAGAGAATCACAGCCAAAATAATTTTGGTCAAAATGTTTAAATAAGAGGAAGAGATGTTAAAAGATGTATTTAAAATAAAGAAAATAAAATATCTTGGGAAATTTCGTCATTCTTAAAAAAAATAGGAGAGAATTGATTCCAAGTAAAAAGCGAAAATATCTCCATAATAACCCAGAATTAAAGGTTTATATATTATTAACATTGCAGGGGTTCAGCACAGTCTCAATATTGGATTTGAGAGTTTGCCAAAGTTTGTGTATTATTCCAAAATGATAAATATATTAATTTTAAGAAGAGGAAGAAAGAAAAAATATAAATTGTGGCCAAACTTAAATAATTATCATCACTGAAAACAATCCAATGTATCAACAAGTATAATAAATGTAACTCAATTAATCTCACCAATTAAATCACAAAGATTGTATATTCACTAAAGAGCAAAAACCCGTATATGTGTTATTTACATTAAGAGTACAGGTAAGGACTGAAGATGAAGAGAGGAAAGCTTTTTTGGCAAACATAAACCAGACAAATTTGTGTGACAACATTAATATATAATAAAATAAACTACAATGAAAATGTGTTGCTGGGAATGCACTAACTACGTAAATTTGGAAAGGTTTACTTCACGAAGAAAACTCATACGATGGTCTTAATAGATGCAAGAAAACGTTCAACATTCATTCATGTTAAAGAAAACAAGGAAAGGAAAACAAAACGAAGCAAAAATACTCTTAGTAAAACTGGGGATGGGAGGGAACGTCTCTGATTAAAGAGTATCTGCAAAAATAACTCAGTAAACAGCACACTTAAGCTTTCCCACTGAAATTTGAATTAGGAATGAGGCCAGGATCCTGCCATCACAGCATCTATGTAACATCGTAACAGTGGTCAGAGCCAGTGCAATATGGCACGAAAAAAGTAATAAAATCCATATGAATTGAAAAAAAGAAATAAAATTGTTATTTCAGATAATATAATGGGTGTGTGGAAATTCAAAAGACTCCAAACTATTAGAATAAATAAATAAATATTTGAGGGATGCTGGATTTAAGATAAACAATAAAATCCAATATATGTTTGCATATCATAAACAAAGAAATATAAAATAAATGTTTAAAAATCTTTTAAAATAGCATGAAACAAAATCAAATATATAGAAATCAGTCTAACCAAGGTGTTCAAAACCTTCACCGGTGCTACAAAAAAACACAGGTGATGAAATATTGTTAACAGTTTATGACCAGAAAAATTCTATAATAGGTATGTAGAAATTTGTATGGTAATTTTGCCATTACCATAATAGTTTTATTTTAAAAACAGATTGGGAATTTAAAAAAATACACACAATATGAAAAACTGGTCCTTCACCACAGACGGTTGGGGAACTGTTGCATATAACACCTATCCTCTTTTGAGAAAAATCAAAAGTTTACATAAATAGAGAGATACCCGTTTGTTAAATGAAAGACTCAATAAAGATGATAATTCTTCCTAAAGCAAGCAGTAGATTTAACACAATTTCAATCAAAACTCCAAAACGATATTTGCATGCATGTAGAAACTGGTAAGTTGAGGCTGGAGTTTATATGGAAATGCACAAGGCTAGGAACAGCCATGGCGATTTGAAGGAAAGAACCAAGCTGAATTGTTTGCAATGCTCCAGCCATGTTTCATTGCAAAGCTACAGCAATTGAGACGTTGGTGAGCTGTTGGTGCAGAGACAAACAGACCAATGAAACCCAACTGAGAGTGGAGAACAAACCCACAGGTTCACGGTCACCCGACCCATAGCCAGCGTGATACTGTGACGTACGAGGAAGAGGATGCTGTTTTCACCAAATGCTGCCTGGTCAGGCGGATATCCACAAGGAAGTGAGAGTCGTGGTGTCATCTCTCACCATGTGCAAGTCCAAAGATGGATTTTAGCACTAAATACAAAAAGTAAAACAAAGTTTTGCAGAAACCATAGGAGGACATCTGTCTCATCTTGGAGTAGGTGAAATCTTAAATTTGATATCTGAATTGCTAAGCGTAAAGGAAAAAGAACGTATATGTGTGATCAGGTTCATCTGAAGACACATTACTATAGGCAAAAAGCAAGAAACCGTGGGGAACATATAACACAAAACACAAACGGGCTTGTTTCTAAAACATTAAAAACACAGATAAATTATCATACAAAGGCAGGCAACTCACAGCAAAGTAGCCCAAAGACTTGAGGAGAAACTTCCTAAAAATAAACATTCAAACCGTCAATAAAATGCAGGAAAATCTTCTGACCCTTGTCAGCCGTCAAGGGAGAGCTAGTGAGAGCCGGACTTCCACGCCAGTCCGTGCCCAGCACGGTGGCCAAGGCACAGAAGACGGGCAGCCGCCATCGCGACAAAGATGCGCAGTGCATGCCACTCACACTGCTAGGGGGAGAGTAACTGGTGCAGCCACTTCGGGGAACCACACGGGAGAATTCTCTGCAGCTCAACAAATCCATAGCGTAAGCACAGCAATTCCATTCCCAGGTGCAGAGCCTCACAGAAATACACACAGGTTCTTCAAAAGACACATACAAGGTTTACAAAGGTGCTATTCATTATGGTCTACCTAGAAATTGCCCAGAGTCCCATCAGTAATGGATAGATACATCAGCCTCGTGCGTCCACATAATGAAATACTGACATCGGGAGGCTCGATGACCTACAATGCCCGAAAGTGCGAGGCTCTTCCTACTGAGATAAAATGAGCACGTGCGGCATGAAGCCATTTAGGTAAAGGACAAAAGCAGGCGAGCTAACCGGTGGGGCTGGGAGTGGGGACAGTGACTTCCCGTGGGGCTGGGGTTGTAGCTGGCAGGGGGACGAGCAGTGTGTTCTGTCCGTGGCCCTTGGTGCTGGTTACGCGAATGTGCTCGCCTTGGCACAGCCCGCGATCAGTGCACCTGCTGTGGCCCCACTCTGCACGTATGTCCTAACCGCGACAAGAAGTTTACTTTGAAACATCAACCCTCACTTATGACAAAAATATTTTCTAAATTAAGGAAATAACTAGACATTCTTACTTGAAAAAGAAACGCCTAGAAAAAAAATAATTATTCTAAAGGGGGCACCTTAGAGGAAGTTCCTTTGAAATCAAGAGTGGGAGATAGAAGTCGGCTCTCAACACCCTCATCCAATATTATATTGAAAGTACTAATCAGCACAAAAATAAATGAACAACAACAAAAAAATAGAGACACAGGATTGAAAAGGGGACAGGAAAACTATCATTTTCAGAATAAATAAAAATCAATTTAATCCATAGAAGAATTATTGGAAATAACAGGAAAATTTAGCAAGAAACATGACATAAAAACTAAAGAAATCTGAACATATGCGGACTTCAGTTAATAAAATATCAACATTTGTTTACTAATTGTAACAAAGTACTACACTAATGTAAGATATTAACAATAAGGAAAACTGTATGTGGGCATATAGTAACTCTCCCTTCTAGCTTCACAATTTTTCTATGAGTCTAAAACTGCTCTCAAATAAAGAGGTTGCTTTAAACAAAGAAATGCCATGAAGATCTGGCAGCGTAAAGATGTAAGTCACTCCTAACATGTTAGGTATAGACTCAAATCACTTTCCCAAAGTTCCTGAACAAGGATACCCACAAGATTTTTTTTTTTTTTTTTTGAGACAGAGTCTCACTGTGTTGTCCGGGCTAGAGTGCCGTGGCGTCAGCCTAGCTCACAGCAACCTC
Source organism: Indri indri (assembly GCA_004363605.1). NCBI lineage: Eukaryota > Metazoa > Chordata > Mammalia > Primates > Indriidae > Indri > Indri indri. Next base: position 6,344 of record RJWJ010021498.1, read on the forward strand.
AAACTCCTAGGCTCAAGCGATCCTCCTGCCTCAGCCTCCCTAGTAGCTGGGACTACATGCATGCGCCACCATGCCCGGCTAATTTTTTCTATATATTTTTAGTTGTCCAATTAATTTCTTTCTATTTTTAGTAGAGACTGGGTCTCGCTCTTGCTCAGGCTGGTCTCGAACTCCTGAGCTCAGGACTATCCGCCCTCCTCGGCCTCCCAGAGTGCTAGGATTACAGGCGTGAGCCACCGCACCCGGCCTACTCACAAGATTTAAGACTTAATAAGATGCTTCTAAAATTTATATGAAAAAGTAAAAAGAAAAGGAAATCCAAGACAATTCCAAAGGAAAAAGTCCAGAAAGAGACATAGAGCCTATTTTTTCCTCAGTATCATAGTTTTACAGCAAATCCTGATGCTACGGTAACAGGAAGATGGAAAGTCAAATTGACCAAGCAAACAAAATAGAGAGCCCGGAATCCAGCCCGGGGCACGAGTGAAGCTTAGCTTTGCGATGGGAGAGGCAGGGCAGGTCTGGGAGAGGATGGGATTGCTTCACCAGTGGAGTGGGGAAGAAGTGAGCCGTGACTTCACACCACATACAAAAATCAACTCTGGATGTATTATTCAAAGATGTCAAAAGCAAAACTTTTAAACTTCTCATAGAAAATATAAATGAATATCTTTTAGACCTTGATGTAGGGAATGATTTGTTAAAAGAACAATTAATTAACTAAAAATTAAAAATAAATAGATTAGTGTATATTTAAATTTAAAACTTTTGTTCATCAAAAAACCTTACGGGAAGTCAGAAAATAAGTTTCAAATTGGGAGAAGAAATTCGGAAAGCAGAAACAAGAACCAATCCACATAAAGGATGTATACAGAAGTCCTTTATCTCCATAGCAAAAGCAAAGCAGACCAGTGTAGAGGGACCTAAAGACATGAATATTGTCTACAAAAGGAGACACACAGAGCCAACAGCTGTGGGAAGAGACGTTCGATCTCGTTAGTAGATGCGGAGTGCAACTGAAGGCCACAATAACGTCCGTGCTACGCACATTTGATTGGCAATTTTTTTTTAAGTCTGAAATAACATATTGGAAGATGTTATTTTTTTATATATTTCTGGTGGGAGGGTAAATTGCTACAGTCATTTGTGGAAACAGTTGAGCATTATTTTTTGAAGGTGAACATTTATATAATCTCTGACTGCCCTATGCTATTTCTGTACACCCAAAAGAAATTCCTGCACGCCTGTAATAGGAAACATACACAGAAAATCCCTGCAAGCACGGTCCACGCCGCGAAAGCCCGGTGCGCATTCATGACCATTACCAGGAGGTGGATGAATAACCCGTGTGTAGCCCCACAGTGAAATATCTTGCAGTCGTCAGAATGAATGAATTGCAGTCACGCGAGAAATCCTAATGAATATTGGGAGTCTAACAAGCAAAACATTTAGGCCGTGGTGACTACATATGGAATGATGCCTTTTTAGATAGACATGACAACAACTGAACATATGTACTTATTGAGAATATTAAAAACAAATTGATGTAAATATAAAAGTATCCCAAAATGTTAAGTTTATTCTTAAAAAATGGTCTGCACAGCTTGAAGGACAAATCAATAATTTCCGGAAAAGAGCTTGGGCTGGTGGCCGAAGCCTCTGTGGCCCGTTGGCTGTAATGACGCAGGAGGAAGATGCCACACCGGGAGCTGCCCTGACAGGCCGTGTTCTCAGGTGGTCCCACGAGACCGGGGCAGGGAAGAAAGAAGTAGAAGGTCACGCCTGTAATCCAGCACTCTGGGAGGCCGAGGCAGGCGGATCCTTTGAGCTCAGGAGTTTGAGAGCAGCCTGAGCAAGAGCGAGACCCCGTCTCTACTAAAAGTAGAAAGAAATTAGCTGGACAACTAAAATATATAGAGAAAATTAGCAGGAGGATCACTTGAGCCCAGGAGTTTGAGGTTGCTGTGAGCTAGGCTGACACCACAGCACTCTAGCCAGGGCAACAGAGTGAGACTCTGTCTCAAAAAAAAAAAAGAGAAAAAAAAAAGAAGGTCTGGAGAAATGAGGGCGGGAGACGAACAGGCTCAGAAACAATTGCTCATGCACACAACCCCGTCTCGTAAGCGAAGCCGCCGCAGCCAGGGAGGTTTCCTGCCAGCGTGGGACACGGCGCTGACCTCCTCTCACCCTTCCAGGAAAAACACGCTCATTAAAAATGAGGAATGACCACAGAGCAACCCGCGTCAGATCCATACACAGACTGGAAAACAAAAGCAGTCAAGACTCGGGAAAGAAGTGGCAAACCACAATATTCACCGAAAAATATCTGCCCGCGGAGGCTACACGTGTTAACCAGTTCGATCCCCGGGAACGGAAGAAAGGAAAGCCACAGAGACGGAGAAGAAACACGGGCTGGCGGAGCTCAGAACAGAAGGCGAAGGAAAAATAGAAACATGACAAAAATGACGCTCGCACTAGCGCCACCCCAGAGGCCTGGTCCCTGGTCTCCGCCCTTCCCTGCCTGGCCGAGACATCAGCTTTGGCGCAGAGCCCCTCCCAGAACGAAGCTCCCGCCCTGCGCCTCTCCCCCTGCCTGTAGCGGCCGAGCAAAACCCCCACTGCTGAACCCAGCCCTGCCTTCCCAGGGCGCCGGACCCCGCTCTGCCCACGGGCCGGCCACGCCCAGCCCGTCCACCTCCCCGTCGCAGTCGACCCTTCCATGACTTCTCTGTCCTTAGATACCCGATATTATCCAAACACCCCACTTCATCTTATTAGAGTCCCTCATTTCCTATTTCACACACAAAAACCCACAACCAATCATAACCCACCTTCTCCTGCCCCCGGAAGTCATGCACCCGCCTCCCTCTGTGGCCACGCGCTCTGCACTCCCGTCTGTCACTCTGTGCCACCGTCCACACCCCGACCTGCGGCCGACCGCTCCCTCCACCTGCGCGCCCAAATCTAACTCTAACCATCCTCCAAGGACTTTGTTTCCATGGTGTCTTCTCTCTCTTCCGGGTCATTCCACATGCATACGAATGCATTGTAAAACCACTCATCTAAACAAATAGCTTCATGTCACACCCCCTCCGGTTACTGACCCATTTCTCTGCTCCTCCTTACAACAAAATTGCTTGGAAGTGTTGTCTCTGCACCTTCCTCCCAGTGGTCTCTTCTGAACTCGCTCCATTCAATGGCATTTTGAGAGACAACACCACCTGGGTTGCCACATCCGATGGTCAGTTTGGAGCGTGACTCTCCTTGGCCCCTCGGATTGCATCAGCTGCATGTCTCCCCCGACCCCAAATGCGTCCTGCTCCCCCCAGGGCACCCCAGGGGTCTGGGCTCCCTCCCGCCTCACTGGCCACTTCTCCGTCCCCTCCAGGGCATCCTCCTCCTCATCACCGGCTTTGGTCTCCCCAGACCCCGTCCTTGGGCCTCTCACCTTCTGCAGAGACTGTCTTTCTAGAAGATCTCTGTCCTATGGCGACTGAGTTCATATCACCGTCCCCGCCTCGTCCTTGAGCTCAGGAATCCTGCATGCGATGCTCACGTCTTCACTTGTGTGTACGAGGGATTTCTTAAATTCAGCACATCCACAACCCAAACCCTTGTGCATGTCCCACTTTGATCCTCCCAGGACTGAACTCTGATCTTTTTCTTTGCCCAAAAAATTCCTTTCCAAGGGAGCCTGGGGAATCATGGCTACAAATGAAAAATTCTCAGTAAATAGGTTTTTATGATGCGGTTTACTTTCTGGCCTGATTCCAGTATAGCATCACATAAAAGACAGAAGACCCTATCTCGAATCAAGCATTCCTTTCTGCTGATTCCTGCTCTTTGGACAAAGCCTAACTCTTTCAGCCAATCGTCAACTAAAGGGTCCCTAAACCCACCTATGACATGTAAGCCCGTTTTGAGATGTCCTGCCTTTTTCGGCCAAACCAATATATATTGATTTATGACTTTACCTGTAATCCCTGTCTCCCCAAAATGCATGAAACCAAACTGTAACCCAGCCACAGAGGGTCCACTTGCTCAAGGCTTCTTGGCTGTGGCTCCGGCCCGTGGCCCTCAAGTTTGGCTCAGAATAAACCTCCTTAAATTATTTCACAGAGTTTGTCTTTGACACCTCTCCCATCCTGTCTCATCTCAATAAGCTCCCTCCAAAGCTCGCCCACTCGCTAAGGCAAAATCCTTCAGACCACCCAAGGCCACCCCGCATTGCTTACTCCACGTCTCATCCGTACCCCGCCGTTTCTGGGGCGTGACCCAGAACATGCTGGGACACAACACTTGTGTCCTCTTCTCACTGCAGTGGCCACCTGCCTCCCTTTTGTAACCAAGCCTGAGTCTGTCCTCTACACGGTATAAACGTGTCCGATCCCCCTGCCCCCGCCTGAAATCCAACCAGGACCTCTTCGCCCTTAGAACAAAGTCCTAGGTCCTCCAGGGTCCCACTTCGCAGTCCCTCTGAGACCCGCGTTGCGTTACGCAGGACGCTTTTAGTTATCAAAATGCGGCGATTGTTCTGGGTGAGCCGGGACTCCAGTGTTTTGATCTGAACAACAACAGAATCTGTAAGCTGAACAGTTTATGTCTTGAGATCAAGATCAATGATTTGATTATTCAGTGTAGGCAGGAAGTTCGAACACATCCAGAGCCCCCAAGTCTGGCCAGGGTGGGTCTGTGCGTACCACAAGCGGCACAACTAATCTTTTGTTTGAATAAAGGTTCTTATCGTAGTTCGAAGGATTCCTGAAGAAATGGAATATAAACAAGACAGAAGTGAAATAAATCTGGGTAACCGTGGAGAATCTCCATCTGTACATGACAGAAACAAGGCAGATAACGGCAGACTGGAAATACCATGCCATCGATAAAAGACACCAGTCCCGCCAAAAACTAGCTCATCGAAAAAGCTCAGATTATGAAGTGAGGTGTGGAGCTGTCTGAAGGTGAGCAAGTCAAGAGAGAAAAGAATTAAAAAGAACAGAGTTAACTTATAGCTGTCTCCTAAACATTATCCCAAGTCAGAAAGAGATTTCCAACAGATATTTGCACAAGAAATGAACTCAGAATGTAGAGAGGTTCGTTAATTGGTACAAAAATGCAATCAGAGAGGAGCAAGTTCTAGCGCTGCACAGGAGGGTGACTGTAGTTAACAGTAATTTCTTGTTTGTTTCCAAACAGCCAGGAGAAAAGACCTGGAGTGTGCCCAACATAAAGAAATGATAAATATTTGAGATGATGACTAGCCCAATTGCCCTGATTTGATAGTTACACAATTGCATGCATTAAATATCACATGTGCCCGAGACGTACGTACAGTTACTATGTGTCGATAAAACAAAGAAAAATAACTCAAGATTCAACCATGAAACCAATGATGATAATTGTTTTTGATGATTACATTTTAAAGAAATAGATACATTTTAAAATGAATTTTCTTATATGCGGTGTTTATTTTATTTGTAAATACATTAATTTTATTATTTTTCTGCTGATAATTTATAAAACAGTGGTGTTTGTTTAATTTCCTGTATGTTAAAAAATTTATATTTCGGTTGATTTTTTTTTAACATGTTTGCCGTTTTGGTATCTAAAATGTGTCATTTGGTTTCTGTTTTTAATGGATTTTGAGCAATTAAAATAGGACACCTGGATTTGGGTCTCCCATAAAATCAATACTCTGACGTCAGCATCATTGCGTCCCTGCAGCCTCCGTGCCCACTGCTCCCTGTGGGCACCCGGGGCTTCCGGAGGGACCGCCTTGCGGTGGTCACCCTCCTCAGCCCCTCCGTGGGGCCCGGCACCCCTCACCCAGGTGATCCCAGTCCGCAGGCTTGTGCTCCACACTGGCATCCCAGAGAAGCCGCACCCGCCCGTCCTCCCTGCGGAGATGCGGAGACGTCCTGTCATCCTCTGTGCCCGTATCTGTCTCATTTGTCTTAATAGAATAGACCTGAATTCACATTGTTTATCTTGTTGGTCATTGTCCTCCCTCATTAATGCAAGTCACTGCGACAGCGGGGGCTGGTGGGTCAGGGGGGTTCACACTGGCCTCCGCCAACGTCAGTGTTCCTGTGGCTGGTGAGTGGGCTCCAACCAAGAGCAGTCGGGACACAGAGAAGAGGCAAAGCAAAACGGAAAATCCAAAGTGTTTAGAACACAGAGAAAACCACAGGTGATCAGAAGGCAGAAAACGCTAATCCCAACATGCAGAGAAGTGGTCCCCTAACAAAAGAAGATCCAGATAACGCCCTAGAAAACTCATTTAAAATAATAATTCTAAATGTTTTCCTGGACACTAAGAGATAATTTTCTCTATGTATTAAAAGGTGCCTTTTATTCCAGGAAACGTTGAAAACAAATTGATATCAAACCATCAGCATCAAAATATTTCATAAATTCCACTGAATTTTTAAATAAACAATTTTCGGAAATGCACAGTAAAAGATTGTCATCTGTAAAGGAAAAGAAATTTCCTTGTCTAAGCCTTCTCGACTGTAAAATTCAACACAACAAAAACAAATTCCTCAAAGAAAGAGACCAAGACCAAGAATTTGATATCCAGCTAAACTCTATCAATATGGAAGCAACAGACACACATTTTTTACGCAGGACCTATGGCCATTTGATACATAGCAGAATAGATTTGCATGCTGGTGGGTGAAGTATATTCTGTTAGATGAATTGTGCTAGGTCAACCAATAGCTAAGGAAAAAGATACAATTATCAGATCTCTAAGTACCCAGGTGGTTTAAACACCAAAAGGCAAATGACGAACTTTAAACATTTTAGAAGAAAATACCAGAGAATGTTTTAGAAAACTTTTTTTGAAAAAAATAACAGTACAGGCTGGGTGTTTTGGCTCATGCCTGTAATCCTAGCACTATAGGAGGCCAAGAATTTGAGAACAGCCTGAGTAAGAATGAGACCCTGTCTCTACATAAAATAGAAAAATTAGCTGGGCATCTTGGCATACACCTGTATTCCCAGCTATTGGGGAGGCTGAGGCAGGAGGATTGCTTGAGCCCAGGAGTTTGAGGCTGCTGTGAGCTATGGTGATGCCACTGCACTCTGGCCGGGGCAACAGAGCAATTCTCCTGTTTCAAAAAAAAAAAAAATAAAAGCCATAGAAGTTCTTTTCATCAAAAGTCGTGGTAAAAACAGTACATTCAATCCACAAAACATGTTTGCGATCCCAAGAGGCACAAAGTATGAATAAGCATTTCACAGAAGTGGAAATTGAAAGGACAATTGACCCATGCATAAATAACAAATATGATTAATAATCAGGAAAATAAGAATTAAAAATAAAATATATATTTCAAGCCAAAAAGGTTGATACAGTTTTTAAAAATTTGGCATTTGTAGGCAAATATATGAAACAATAGAATTGCTTAAATATTGTTTATTCCAAACACTTTGGTAGTTGAAAATAATTAGGCTTCATCTTCTAAGAACTAAACATATCCCTAACCTATGACCCATGTGATTATATACCCCGAACAAGGAAAAACACAAGAAACAGTCAATAAACAAAGCGATGTGTATGCACACAGCAGGAAATACGGACAGAATGTTCACAGCGGCATATTTGCAGTACGGTACGACTGGGGACCCGCCCAGATGTCCTCAGGAGTGTGAATGAACCCCATGTGACAAGAAGAGTCTACACCACAGGACAAGGATGCCGAGTTAACTGCAACCACGGCCGTCTCAGTGGAGGCATCACCCACCTTCCCGGGTGAGTGACAGCAGCAAATCACAGGAGATTTGCAGAAAGACGGGGGCCATGTGTGCAAAGTATACGAACAAGAAAAGCTAAACAATCCACTGCTGCGGGATATACACCAGTTGGCACAATGATCCAGAAAGTCAAGGGAATGGTGAAGCACAATCAGGTCAGCTGGTGCGTGAGTGGGTGCGGCCGGGGTGGGAGAGGGGTGCAGGGAGAGTGTTGGCACTCACGTTGTTCCAAGAAGGGAGGGGAGGGCACAGGTGCTGGTTTTATTGTAAGTATAATATGTCATTTCGGGGGAGTTAAAAATCTGTATTTAAACAGCATGGAAAGAAGAAATTAATGAAAATATTCTATTTATATTAGGAACGTAAAGCTATGAAAGTGTATAAGAATAAACCAAAATAGAAATGTCCAGTATTATGCAAAGGAGGGAACTAAGCAACGCTAAGGAATTCACCCTCAAGATATCTGAACAAATGGGAGACCTTACGACGGTCTCCGAGAGGCAGCGGCTACGCGCAGAAGCGAGCACTTCCCTGAGGGACACACGCGTGCGATCTTACCCGCGTGTACCACCCCAGTCACGTGTGCGTATTCACGTCCACCCCTGCGTGCGACTCTCACGCTGAACTCCACACACAGACTGGCAAGAATATCCAAGAGCGATACGTTATAAAAAGCGAGGAGTGGGGATTTGTGCTACGCGCCAGGTGCTGCGGCGTGTACCTGCACTGCCTAAAACCGTGCAGCACTGAAATGAAATCAGTCAGTCAAATAAAGTGCAAACTATCGAAACGGACCCAAGAGCACACAGGACGTCAGTGGGCAGAAAAGCATCAGGTCAGAACAGCAGGGGAGGGGTGATGGGAAATCGGATAATTGTATGGTGGCGGCAGCACAGCTATTTGTAAAATAATAATAATAACATCGGATTTTTACCTTAGTATTCACAGGTCAGTGTAAACCCCAGTGGATTGATTAACGATAAAAGGAAGAAAGAAAGAGGAAAGGAAAACACAGAAGTCTGGCTGCAGAGACTGTTGGTGGCTGTCCCTGCTCCCCTCCACCAGGACAGGGGAAGGGCACGCACCGCGCTCTTCCCGCGGGGTCACCCTTCTCTGCAGGAGCAGAGGGGCCTGGACGGGCCGCAGCCGGTGCTGCATTGAGGCAGGGAGCAGCGCAGCCCCCTCACCGCTGGGTGAGCAGAACGTGGTGCCACCCACACTCCAGAGCTCCCCTCGGGGCTGGCGGAGCCTCCACTGCCCCCGAAGCCACGTCCCGCCCTCTGCTTCCCTTCGGCCCCAGCACAAGCCCTGATTCCCGCCTCCGTGTCAAGCTCTGCCCCTCAGTGACACGGCAGAACGCAAGTAACCAAAAAGAGCAGGGAAAATTTTAGACATAATCGTAGCATAAGGAAGGGTTTTTAAAGAGACTGGGATTAAAACCAAAAATTAAAAGAAAAAGATGGTAAATCATACTAAAATTGTAAGCAGCGTGCAATAAACATAACCTAAGGAAAGCGAATAGACAAAAATAAAACTATGAAAAGCGTGTCCACATGCTACATGTCTCTGTATAGGTAGAGATAAGACACCTGTTACAGAAGAAAAATTTGCTTGAAATTTAAATATAGTTGTTAAATCATTAAAAATATTAACAACTCAATGGAAAGATAAAATATATGAATGAAGATTCCACCACAAAAGGAAATACAAATGCCACTTAAATGAAAAGTGTCTCAGTCCTCTGCTAAGAACTATGAAAATCAAACCACAATAACATATTGCTTCAAACTAATCAGATTGGAAAGCCCAAAAAACAAAAACAAAAACCAAAAACAACAAACAGCACTGGCGTCTCACTAAGTTGGCAAGGCTGTAGGTAAACAGTTACTCTTACAAATTGCAGAGGAGAGTGTAACATTTTACAATCAGTTTGAAAGACAATTTGGCAACACTTTCAAAATTACTAAGGTGTCTAACCTTTGACTCAGCAGTTCTGATTCTAGGAATTTATTCTGCAAACATTTACACTTGTGCCAAATAATATATGATCAGTGACATTCATTGCCGCAGAGTTTACGGTAGCAAAAATTGGGGAAAAAAACAAATGTTCACGCATAAGGAGAGGACTGATTAAATAAATTATAAGACGGTCCCACCATGAAATGCTGTGTAGCCATTAACGTTTTACAAAAGAACACCGTTTTTACCGAGAAGGAAAATGTCTCCGATAAATTCTAAGTGCCAAGAGCAGAGGAACGCACATACCATGCTGGCGTCTGAGTTAAAATTCAGAGACCGCGTGTGGCGGTGCGTGCGCGTGTGCTCACGCGTGCGTGGGAGGTCCCAGGAGCTGGTAGTACGGCTTCTGCGGCGGGAGGAGCTGGGGGCTGGGCTGAGCAGAGGAGGGAGGTTAAACTTGCTGTAGTGAATCCCTCTGCGTGCGGGTGTTTGTCCAAAGCGTTCCTGTCCTCCCCCCGGCAGAGCCCTGTCTGTGTCCCTGCCCTCTCTGCGACTCTTCTCTGTGGCTCTCGGAGGCCACGAGGGCCAGTGTCCTGCTGTCCACTGCTCGTCTGATGGTAACGGTAACTCGCTTTTAGTGACACTTACCCTGGCCAGACCCTATCGTGTTTGTCCAGTTATCATCCTCTCCACTTAATACAGGGTCGCTGACCCTGCCCCGCAGAGAAGGGAAGTTAATAACCGGCCCGCAGTCACCAGGCGTCAGCCTCCTGGAGCAGGGTCCTGTCCCAGTCTCTCTGGGGCTTGGGTGGGTCAGTCGGCCAGGTCTGCCCTCAGCATCCAGCCCCGTCCATGGGGCCTCAGCTTGCGATGGGCTGTTTCCCTGCAGGCCGTGTCTCCAGCAGCGCTGCCGACCTGCAGCCTCCACCCAGGAGAGGCTGCCCAGGGGGCTGTCTGAGCGGGGCGCCAGTGCTGGGGAGAGGCAGCCGGCTTCAGGGCCAAGTCCTTGGACCCCGTGGGAGGGTGTGGGTCCAAGCCCCAGACCATGCGCTCAGCAGCCTTGCGACCTAGGGAAGCGCAGGCCTGCTCCCGGTGCGTCCGCCTGTTCCGAAGCCTGCCGGGAGCAGAGCACAGTCCCACATGCTCTGGTCCTGCTGGCGCCCAGGGAGGCAGCAGCCAGGGCCAGCACGCAGGGTGAGTGGGGCACTGAGTGGGCCGGCAGTGCCCATCTGCAAAGCCAACGCCTGGATTTTGGACAAAGCATCTTTCCAGTGACCCACCGTTCTGCCACATTCGAGTCAATTTGTTTCCAGATTGAACATGAGTCCACCAGAACAGGGTCCTGGCGGCCACTGAGAGCACAGGATCTGCACACAACCTCCACGGGGCTTGGCTTGAGTCACCCTCTGCCCTGGCCAACCTCAGGCCATCCGCGGAAAGGGCCCTCCAGCCCCGGTGTCTCACCCTCTGGCCTTTGCAAGTCGCCCTTCAGGGGCAGCTGGAGCTCTTTGCAGTGAGCACAGGGCTGCCCCAGCTGCACGTCCTCCTGGAAACCGGCCACGTGCCAACCCCAGCTGGGGCCAGTGGGTCTGCGGCTGGACCACGTTCTCTGTTGCTGCAGAGACAAGCACATTCCCTGGCAGAGACACCAGCCTAGGCTGGCGGCCGCAGCAGCAGCTGCACATGGTCACCCAGCTTCTACACATGAGAGACACGTGGCCTCACTCCACATGTGCCCAAACACAGCCACTGCGCCTTTAAAGACCCCAGGCCTCGCCACGCCCACCTCTGGTTCACCCTCACTAGAGCTGCTTACTGACAAAAGCCATGGCCAGCTTGGGGACAGGGGCTCTGGCAGTGGCTTCTCCCAGTTCTCCACCACCAGGAGATGCACCTCTGGGCCACCTCGCCAGTCCTGGGACTGTGTGGGACACGGAGGGCAAGCCCTCGCCGCAGGGAGCTGCCCGGACCCGACCACCAGCTCCTTTCCCTGCTGGTCGGAAATCCTTCCGGTGGGAGGCGGAGCATGGCACACGTCGAGAGCCCTCGGCGCTGGGCAGTTTATGTTTATTGTGTCTTTTGACCAAAGAGCAAAACCAAAAACAAACACGGATGCCGGCGAGGTTGCTCGAGCCTGGCGTCGAGATGAACGAACGCGAACGCGCAGCGTCATCGGGAACGTGTGTGACTCAGGCTCTGCCTGGAGGGGAGAACCGCTCAGCCCAGGTCCACCCTCGGCCCCTCGGTCACCAGACCCGCACGCAGGCGGCCCTGAGGGCAGGGACCACACTATCCTGCATGCACAGAGCCCTGCCCAGAGCAGGGGCTCCTTGGTGCTCGTGGAATGAACAAGGACCCCCAGGGTCAAAGAAGCCTCGGATTAACCCTAAATCTGCAGGTGGAGCAGCTGAGTGCTGGGGGGAGGGTTTGGAGAAGTGTGTGCCCAGCGGGTGGCAGGACTGGAGCCAGGACCCGACCCCCTCACCCCACCCTCCCTGAGGGACAACATTAAATCCGTCCTTCCTAGGGTCTTGGACTCCCTGTGTTCCCTCCTGCCATGCAGGCTGTTTCTTTCTAGAACATTCTTTCCACCCTCTCCCTGCATCTGTGGCTACTCGCCCGTCAGATCCCGGTTTAGTGCCAAGACACCCTGGCTTTGTGGGTCAAGGCGCTCTCGTCTGTCCTCCCAGAGGACCCGCTGTGCCGCGCTGTGCCTTCTCCTCCAGACACCGTCACAGACACCACCCTACCTCTGTCCGTGGTGACTCCAGCGTGGTCTGTCCCCTGGCCACGGTCAGCTCAGCGCAGGCCCAAACCGCGCCTCCCTGTGTGCACTGCTCTGTCTCCTCCCAGGCCTGCTAGGTGACCAAGGCCGTCCAGCACCAAGCGGCTGGCCCGGCGCGCTCGGGGCGGGTGCGTGGGCGTCTCGCCCGGCTTACCAGCTAAGCACAGCTGACCCAGCTTCACCTGGGATTTCCCGGCAGCCAGGACTCTGCTCACCTGGTGCTGGGGCAGGAAAGGGAGGGCAGGAGAGACAGCTTTGCGGGGGCGGGGTGGCCACGCCACGGAGGCCCATCGCTCCACCAGGCAGTGTAGCTCCCCTGGGCAGTGTTGGGGTTCAGCTCCCCAGCTCTTAGCAGCTCCCGAAGCTCCGCCAGTCACGGCCAGCCTGGCCCCCGCTGCTGCTCTCGGACCGAGTGGCGTCGTCATAACCCTCTGCCGTGGGAGCACACTGGAGGACCTCAAAGCCCGCCTCCATCCCAGCCTGGTCCCGCACTGACCCGTTGGTGTTCACTCCCCACTGCGTCCGCAGAACTGCCCTACTCAAGGCCTGGCAGGTGCCCCGGGACCCCGGAACACCGTCGGCACCCACCTCACCCGCCTGCCGCTCCCCTGTGGCTGGAGCCCCCAGCCCTGCCCAGCTCGGCAGCCTTGGGCAGGTCAGGGCAGGCCGTGGTCGAACAGCCCCGGGTGCCTGGGCTCTTCACCCCTCGGGGCAGCCTCTTCCACGACAACCTCAGGAAGGCGGTGGCAGCCTTTCCTCCTGGAACTGCTCTCCAGGCAATTATAAGGATAAAAGTCTGCTTTTACCTTATTAGGTTACTTCTATTTTCAGCATGTACCCAAAAAGGCACCACGGTGCTGTCAGGCGTGGGTTGTCCCTGACGAGGAGCCTGTGGGGACCATGAACCTCGGCAGAACCTGCCCTCACCCCCGTTGCCCACGCGCACGCCCCCAGCCAGCCGGAGAGACGCCGCCCCTTCCCGCCTCCCTCCCGTCTCCTTCCCGGGTGCACCTCAGTGCCCCGAGTCCCCGTGGTTTGCCAGCAGCCCCTCTGTGGCCAGCGTTGCACGCAGGTGGCCTGGGAGGGCAGTGATCAGATGCGAGGTCAGAGGACCGGGTGAGAGGCTGGGCTCAAGTCATACCATACACAAGATTCGGAGAGTCAGGGTCTAGGTCCAAGTAAGTAGCCCCTGGCCACGTGTGACCAGTTAACTTCAGATTAACTCAAACTGAACAGTGTCGACGATTCAGTTGCTCCGTTATCCTGGCCACAGTTTAGGCTCATGGCTGCTTTGCTGGGCAGGGCAGACAGAGGACAGGTCCATCACCGCAGAGTGCTGGTCACAAGCAGAGGCTGGCAGGAGTCCGTGGAGAGGGGAAAGACACCTGGGGACACTTCACCAGGTGTGGGGTCCTCGCTCTGCAGCCCGGCCCCTCCCCTCGCCTGACGCATCCCACGGACTTCCCCTGAGCCCCTCCCACCCTCGGGCAGCGGGAGCAATGGAGACCCCCAGCTGCCACCCCCTGAGGATTGGGCGAGTCCAGTGTGGGGCAGGGGCTGCACCCAGGCTCCACTGTAGGGAGGTGCGGCGGGGAGGGCACAGACTCCAGGGGCAGCCCAGGAGGTGGGCAGGTGGGGAGGCTCCTGGGGCAGGAGGTGCCAGAAAGGATGCCCGGGAGTGAGCCAGGCACAGAGGGGGGAAGACGACCCTGACAGAAGACCATGAGGTTCAGAAACTGGGCAGCGTCCACGAGGAGAAAGACTTGATAGCTGGGGACATGTCCCCCTGGCTGTGGGCAGGGGGTCAGAGATGAAGCCAGAAAGTCAGGACCAGGTCTGGAGGTGCCTTGGGCCGTTCTAAGAGCAGGGTGGACTCCACCCTTGGGAGCCCCCGACACTGTCACCGTTCTCTTAGAAATTCACCTTTCTGCGACAAATGTCTGACAACTGTGCCCAGCAGGTCTAACCCCTGGTTCCAGAATGGCTGGGTCTATGAGCACCCTCCACAGAGCAAGTGTCGGTGGGCTGAGCACCCCCAACACACACAATGTGTGGCCCCTGCACAGCACCCCCGCTACACAACCCCAGGGCTCCCCCTCTGCCTGCAGGCTCTGCAGGACCAGAGATGGTTTCCACGCCGCTCGTCCTGAGACATCGCATCCGCAAACACCCAAGCACCAACAGCCATCATCATCATCATCATGTGATATTTGATGACCTTTAAATACCGATGCCAAATGGGTAAGCAGAATGATGTTTCCATTTCTCATTAGAAATCAGAGCCTCGCTGAGCGTACGATCGAGTGGGATGTCACAGCCAAACGACAGACCCAGCATTTCAGCTCAAAAGTGCCCAGTTAAAAACTCACTTCCTGTCCAGGGAGGTCCCAGCCCCCTCAGAACCACTTGAGGGAGATTAAAAAATAGTAATAACAATTCTTCCCGCCTAACCTGGGGCCACTAAATCAAAACGCCCAAGGACAGGGGCCCGGACATTCGTAGTTCAGGGTCCCCGGGGGACTCGCCTGCAGCCGGGGCAGCATAACCCCCTCTGTCCAGCCTGAGGAGCCCTGCCCAGGGACCCCAACTCTCCTCCTCTCTTTCTGTATGTGTCCACTGGGGAAGGGGGAAAACACCCCCTGGCTTGGAAACCAGAGCTATGAGACATAGCCAAGGAGCAGATGGAGGAAAGGCGTCTCTGCTTGTGTCCTGGGAGGAAGACACGGGCAGACCATGGGCAGGGGTTGGCTGGGGATTCGGCGCCTAAACCCGGCCTCCACATTTCTTCTTTTCCAAGGGACTTCAGAATCCAGCAGTAGCCAGTGGAGAGCACAGTGCTCACCAGCTGTCTGGGGAAAGGAAAACTCTGCCCTCCCCCAGGCCTGGTGCAGGGCTGCCTGGGAAAAGCGGGCAGGGAGTGAGGCCTTGCTGGGGGCGAGAGCCCTGTGGGCCTCCACCTGCAAGGCTGAGGACCAGGCCCCCTCTCCGCCTACCTCACAGTCATGAAGATGAAGGTGGATGCTCAGCTTATGCGCTGCAGGGAGCTGGCACACAGAGAAGCAGAACAAGGCTCTGAGCGTCCGTCTGCTGCAGGGAGCAGGGAGAAGAACTCTGAGGAGCAAACACTCCCCTGGGATTCCACCCTCTCGTGAATGGTGGCCCAGGGAATCCCGGATTGGACCACTGAGATCAGCAGCATCTCTTCCCTGGAGGACAATTGGGGAAGAGGCCAGAGATGGTGGTGGGACACCCACCCCTGGGGATGACCTCAGAAATGTGGAGTGAGGGCGGAATGTCCCCATCCTGCCAAAGCCACAGTTCTGGGCTCTGGCCTGGACGGTGTCAGTATGTGGAGAGTGGACAGAGATGCTGGCCACAGCTCATCAATCGCTTCACTAGTCTATGTGCAATTGAATAATTCAAATGTAAAGCTGTGGGAACTTTAAATTATTTTGAGCCTTGACAGGAATGTGGCTATATGGCCTGCCTCACGTGCACACAGTGGCAACTTGCTTCCTGTGCCTGCTCAGGAAAGGCCTTGTGGCACCAGAGACGAGACAACCCCCGCTCAAGATTGTCATCCTCCTCGCGGATGTTCAGGCACCTCCCTTGGAGCGCAGCAAGCCGCAACCAGTCGAATCCTGTAACGCGTGTACTGGCCATGCCTGGAGAACGCCGCAGTCCCGTTCGTGGCCTGCGTACGTGAACCCCCAACTTCTCCACTCTGGAAAGCCGACCCACGGTTTCGGAGTCCGTGTTTCCCAGGTGGTCGTCCTCCAGCTTTGTGCTCGAGTAAACTCTATACCTAATCACATTTTCAGAATCTCATTTTTTAAGGTTGACATCTGGAACCCAGAACTGTTGTGCTGTGATTCATTTGTTGGTCCTCCACACGTGTCTGAAATGAGTTATACCTTATAGAACGATCTAGAAGGTTGGGTGCTGGTCATTTTAATTTTGAACATGAGCCCCCCTGACGTGGCAGAAGTCAGAATGGAAAAGGGGCCTTCTGTTGTGTCCGGGGCCGCTCCTGAGCAGGACTCCCGATGCCGGCGTCACCTGGTGACCTCCCTGTGTCTCACTGAGGGAGCCCCAGCGACAAGCCCCCTCTCATTCCGGTCCACGGCTGCTCCTGACACGGGACAGTCTCTCGGCTACTCCTCAAGGGCGTCTCAGGTGGGAGTCGCCACTGGAGTGGCCATGGTGCTCTGGCTGCTGTCCGCTGCACGGTCCCCATCACGTAAAAGCATTTGCGTGTGTGTCTCCTGCAATCTCCCCCAACACTGCCAGGAAGGGAGCATTGTTTCCGTTTGTCAGATAAACAGACTAAATCCCAATAAGATGGGGAGATGTGGGTCAAAGGTCAGCCATTTTCAGTTTTGCAGGTGAACAAGTTCCTGAGATCCAATACAGTGTGGTGACCATAGTCAACAAACCCGCATTGTCTGCGTGGAATTTGCTAACGGAGGATCCTAGGTGTTCTCAACACACACAAAAAGATGCCCATGTGAGGTGATGGATACATTAATTAGCTTGATGGTGGTGATCATTTTATCACGTACACGGATATCAAAACATCGCATTGTATACCTTAAATATATATCATTTTTATTTGTCAATCATAACTCAATAAAGCTGGGGAAAAAGAAGGTGGCATTGGATGTTGCTTGCAAAATGTTTCCGTCGTCTAGCTCATACACAGCAAGCACTCGACAATGTTTCAGTTAGCACAATTGTCACCATCATCTTCACCAACGCGAAGTCCTGCCATTCTTGAGTGTCTGATTGAACTTCTGAAGCAACATTCCGGGATCGCAAAACCTAAGCTCTTTTCTGCTCCTCAGGGTAAGATTTGCATGACATGCTGTGTCTTCTGGAGGGGACGTGCCCTCAGGGGGGTGCCAGCGGCAGACGCCAGGCTTGGCCATGCTTGGCCCTTGGGGGCTGAGCCCTGTCCGTTCCCGGCAGGTGTGTCCTGAGGCTGCCTTGTCCCTTCCGTGAATTTATTTTCCATCCCCAGGGAAACTCATGCTTACCTTTGCTGAAAATGACATTTATTTTTATCTGTTATTTATTCTCCTGACTCATGAAATTGCACCCTTCAGGATGCCAGTACAAAATGTTTTAAAAAAAAATTAGTAAAAATGCATAAAGTGGATGAAAGATGTTAGGCTTCTTTTATCTCCTGAAATATGGATTTAAATACTTTTAATAAAAGAAATAAAAAGCATGAAAAAAATTATCAAACTCTCACGCTTTCAAACAGAAATTTAAAAAAGATGAAAAACAAAAACAAAAAGACCTCGGCCCGGCACCCGCCTTCCGCCCAGGACTCGCAGGCCTGAAGCCGTGCCCGGGACCAGGGAGCTGGGGTCTCCTTCAGCTGGGCTTGGCCTCTGCAGGTCACGGGAATGAGGGGCCTGCAGGAGGAACTGGGGGAGCAAAGACACCTCTGGAGAGTGCCTGGGGCCAGCCAGGGAGGGGCCCTGCCCGGGCGCAGACCACCACGACCAGGGCATCCTTTCTTCCCAGAAACAGCCCCCACGTGCTGCCGCGGTGCAGGGAGAAGGGTGGGGGGCAGAGATGAGAGTCGGGGGGCCCGAGAGGAGAGGGGGCCAGACCCCGGTGGGTTACGGCTGTGGGGGCAGGCGGGGGCGGCTGGGCAGCAGGCCGGGCGGCAGAGAACTGGAGAACCACAGCCTCCTGGGGACGCCTCCGAGCCCGCCCCGCCCACGGCAGCGAGGCACCCTTTTGCTGGAGAGGAGACGGATGTGGGAGTCTTCGCCTTCAGGTCCCGTGGTTAGAAGTGGCCCAGGGGACGTGAGGGAGAAGCCCTGGAGGGGCTCCGGGTGGGTGCTCTCGGGCTGTCCCTCGATGAAAGCGGGGAGGGCAGGAGGATCCTGGGAGGTCAGAATTAGGGTTCTCGCACACCCCACACGTCCCCACTATCGAATCGGAACTAACTGATCAACACCCACGTGCTCGTACGGAGTAAAATTCAACGAAAGTCAGGCAGGTGGGGGGTGCTGGGTAAATTCACACCTAACGGGGACAGGGCACACTGGCTGGGTGACAGACACACTCACAGCTGTCACTCAGACTGTACAACAGAAATTCATGTAACCAAAACGTTTGTTCCCCGTAATATTCTGAAATAAAAATAAAAAGAATTGGGCGTATCAGAGGTCGTCATCCAAATCGCAGAGCCACGGAGCTTAGTTGACCATCCAAGGTCCCAGGGAGCCGGTGGCAAAGCCCGGGTGTCCTGCTCCTTCACGATGGGGCCGTCACAGGCCCCGACCAGGTCGGGGTTTCAGCTCCCTGGAGTGACTCAGGACGCGTGTTCCGACTGCACGGGGAGGGAGAGGAAGAGACGGGAGCGTGGTGTCTAGTGACGCAGCCGAAACCAGACTGTGCGGAGCCGAGTGAAAGTGGGGTGGGCGGCCGGGGATCTGCCCCCTTCTCCCTCTGAAGCCCCTTGTCCTGGGACGGCCAGGTGTGCTGGGGGGCAGCTCCCGCCCGGTCGCTCTCTCCGAGGGTTTTCAGAAAGGTCCTGTCGGAAGCCCAATCATCAATGTGGAGACCTGGTCGCCAGGCGGCTCTGGGAAGGAGCCAGGGCTCTGCCAGGGCGTCCTCAGCACGGAGACAGACGAGGCTGCGCTTCTGCCAGGGGTCGATGCCTAAGAGGCGAGACCGAGGCGAGCCCTGTGCCCTCCACGCAGTGGCTCTGCACGCGGGGGCCACGCGCCATGTGGGGGCTTCATGGGACACAACGCCTAGATCCAGGGGACGAGGTGCCTTGCGCAGAGGGCGGTTTCAAAGGGACCGCTGGCCGCGCTCCTCACTGCCTTAGAGTGACCCGTGTTTCGCGCTGGCTTTCGTGCGAACGCCCACACTTACTAGCTCGCGTCGAAGCCTGTGGACCGGCCAGAGCCTCCTGTACGGAATACCCACCTCTCCCCGCATGCACCATGTGCATTTCCAAATCCGAGCTCTCCAGGGACACCGCCCGTCCTGCAAACCCCAAACCAGCCCTGATTTCCACCAGGGCAATGGGAGGGATTTGGGGGTCCTCCCCGGCTCTGTGGACACAGGTGCCGCCCATGGTGGCCGAGGGGAGGATGACTGTGAAGGAAGCGTGAGTGGGGGGCGCTGGCAGTGAAGAAAGCCTATGGGAGGGGCCAGGCGGTGTCCCTGGGGCGGGACATGTCGGGGGCGGCAGCGCAGGTGGGACACAGGGAGAACGATGCAGATGTCCACGAAGACTGCGTGGCTGGTGGCTGACAGCCGGGGGACTCTCCTGTCCAGAGTCTGGGAAAGGAGATTGCCACTGGGGGTGGGGAGAGGCTGGAAGCCCCAGCCACTTCAGCTGGGTCTCCCTGGGACACTGAGGACAAGGAGAGGCCAGCTGGGGTGGGCTGAGCGTCACTGGACGCACGGTCAGACCCCAGCCTGGTTGGGAGCAGGAGGATGCCGGGAGTCCCTGATCCTGACCCTGACACTTCATGCAGATACGGACAAAGGGCCTGGAACGGGGAGACCGGGAATCCCAGCCCCTCCAACCCCTTGGCAGTTTCTGCTGGCAGGAAGCAGACAGTGGGGACCCAGAAGGGCCCGTGCTGTGGCCCCCACACGTCCTGGCCTGGGAGGGGACAGTGGGTGGTGTCAAGGGGCTCACGCTGGCTTTGAGCCACTCGAGGACAGGAGCTCTAAGGAGGGCAGAGCAGACTGGGGTTCCTTGGGCAGCAGCCACCTGCGGGATGCTCTCGGATGCGCCCTCATCTCATTCCAGACCCCGGGAACAGGGCGGGACGCTGGACCCTGACAGCTTGAGGGACTGGACGCAGGTCCCGTGGCCAGCACGTGGTGCAGCAGAAAGCAGGCCCGGCCGGCCACGCCCCAGGCAGGACGCAGAGCTGCTGCAGCGGGAAGGTGCGGAAGAGACTTTCAAGATTAACAGCGTTAATTAGAACTCCTGTATTATTCAGAGGAGACATCGCTGCTGGCTCCGTTGCTTGAAGGCTTGCAGTCAGAGGAATGCCTTCTGTGCTCTTTTCTCAGGACAACAGGAGCCACTTGTTTCAAAAAGGAGGGGTGTTGTCCCGAGGTGGCCACTTGGGGAAACTTTCCCCGCTGGGGACGCCCAGCACAGCAGGGTCGAATACCCAGCCTAAAGCAGGCGGCTGCTTGACACACGGGGGAGGGGCGTCTGGAGCAGGAGGAGCCAGAGCCCCAGGGAGCATCGGTGGGCGGCTGGGCCCGAGGCCTCTGATGATGGACGCGGGTGTCACTGCTCCAGATAACACTTGTCTCGCTTTAAAAATCACTCAGCAGGCTGAAGCAGGATTGAAAGGTCAGCCCTCCCTCCCGCTAAGACTTCCTAAGTTTCCAATGAACTGAGATCCGTCTTAGCACAGCCTCCCTTGTGGCAGACGCATGCTGGCTGGAGGGTGGGGGCTGGAGCCGTCGGCGGGGTGCGCCCTCACGGCGTGGCAGGGGGAGCAGGCGCCTGGGGGCTTCGTGGAGGACTCAGGACGGGGCTGGGACCAGGACCGTTTCCATTGCAGAAACACGGGCTGCCTGCTTTGGCCAGGAGAGCCCCCTGGCAGCCCCTTGGTGCGGGGGGGTCAGAGGTTAGGGACCCAGGCAGACCTGGGTCCACCAGACACTCCTCTGGGCCCTGCCAGCTGCCGTGTGAAGTGGGGACATCGGCACCCCCGGGAGGCTGCAGCGAGGACGGGACGCAACACTAGCAGACACAGGGCGCATAGTGTGCCCACAAAGTCGGTCCCTTCCTTGCCTCTCTTCCTGCCCACTGCAGAGTGTGCTCACAGGAGCTTCTTTGAACCAAATGTGAGTTTCTTTTTGATGATGCTGGTGTCTCTGGGACTGCCAGGTGATATCCGAGCTGGCATCTGTCGGGCACCCTTGCAGGGCACCACAGTACACTGCACATGTGG
>RJWJ010021499.1:0-27819 GCA_004363605.1 Indri indri
CATGCACCTTACCATATGAACAAACCCACATGGACTGGAATAATATTTCTCAACCATGCCATAACAGAAAAGGACTGAAGAGTTGGTCAGAAGAAGCCACCCCAGAATGCTTAATTTAGGATTTTTTTTCCACAAAGTAGACAGCTCTGAAGTTTTTTTGTTTTTTGTTTTTTAACTTCCCTGGGGATTTCAAGGATTTTGAGCACATCTGGCATTTCACTTCATCTTGAGAGTGAGCCAAGCCCAGCCTCTCTCTCTCAGCTCCTGGTCCTGGGGCTTGGCCAGGAGCCTATTGAGCTGAAGAGAAAAGAGGGAAAAAATTACAGAATGTTTCTGAGATTCACACAGAGGCCCTTCTGAGTTCTCAGAAATGTCAGTAGAATTCCTAGGAGAATCAGGTAGTGTTATCATCCAATTATTCTGTTATGATTCGATAATCACAGAGAGATTTCTTAACCATGTTTTATAGCAATTTCTTCAAAAGTCTTCTCTAAAGTTTTTCCACTTAATGTAGGTGTCAAAAAAAAAATTAAAGTGCTTTGCTTATTTCTTAAATCCAATGTCTGGCTAATTATTGGGTAACAGCTTTGCTGGGTAAGAGAAAAATAAACAAACACAGGGAATCATCTAATTTTTATCTGAAAAAAAAATACAGTTAACAAATCACAACTGTACTGTTTTCCCTGGGATGCTAATGCAGATATAATGAACGTGACAAGAGGAACAAATCAATATTGTAATCACAAAAGCAGCCAATCAAATAATGTTTCCAGATCACAAAATACACTATTATCTGGTGGTGACAAGTGCCTGTCAGAACCAAACTTCTCTGTGCAGCAGCATGAGGCAACTTGCCAGCAGGTACACAACATGGCTGGTGAAAATGGCCCAGCTTTCAATAACTGGGGAAAGTGACCATCTCCTTAATGTTCCCTTATATCTGACGCTTGGTTTCTCCATTCAGATTTCCTTGGCTTAATGTCCTTATGCACCTTAGCTTTCATTAGCCACTTCATGAAGCTCTTTCCTCTTGCTGTTTTATTTTCTTCTATGGCCTTGGGGTGAGGGGGAGGATGCCAGATTTTCTGGAACTCCAATCTTTTGATTTAATTTATGTTTCTGAGTTGAAAGAGTCCATTTCAGCAACAGGCCCAAAGGGCCGAGGTGATTGCCCAGTCCAGACCAGGCAAGCAAGGCAAGATTTCATTTAATGACAGCTTGATACATATAGGTCCACTCTCTTGGCCACTCAAGGGCAATTATGATGGATTTAAAATGTTGGACCCATTTTTAGTGCTCCGGCTTTCACTTAACATTAAGAAGATGGCATTGGGTCAATAAAAGGGGTTTAATAATTAAAAGCGTCAATACTTAGAGTTATTTCTTAGGCCTTAAAGGGGGGAGTAATATAAAAATGATGAACTAGTTTGGATATACTTAGTTTTATTTCTATATAGCTTCTTCAGCACATACAACTTAACTTATCAGTGTTGGAAACCACATTGAAGAGAAAACTGCACATACTCTAATGCGATTTTAAAAAATAATTTCATTTGGATTGAAATATAATGTTTAAGAGAAAAGGTGACCCTTTTTAGGTGTTTTTTGATTTTGTTTGTTGGTTTTATGAATAAATTGGTTGAGGAATAAATACAAGGAAGAAATGCAGAATCGAAGGACTCTCCTCCGTCCTTATGAGCCACCTACTCTTTGACTGGATTAAAAAATCAAAGCAAATAGGTTGGGTATTAAATCAAGTATGTGCAAAACACAGCCAAAGGGTTGCTTCCATCCTCACTTCTCTGGCCGCACATGGTAAGGGAGAGTTCAGTGCAGTGTTCCCCAGTCAGAAGACTTCATTTCTCTCCCTGGGGTGCCGCCAACAGAGGTGAGCCCAGGCTTCGTCAGACACAGACAATCTGGGAGCCTCTAGGCCAAACGGAAAGTAATTGGAATTAAGATAAAATAAGCTGACACATTTATACATATCTCATTTTGTCCTCATAAACAGAAAAAAAT
Organism: Indri indri; assembly: GCA_004363605.1. NCBI lineage: Eukaryota > Metazoa > Chordata > Mammalia > Primates > Indriidae > Indri > Indri indri. The sequence continues at coordinate 2,020 of RJWJ010021499.1, forward strand.
ATCTTCTACTTTGACCGTGAAGTAGGCAAAATGGTGTTAGTAACTCATTTTACATGTGGAGAAATGAAGATTAAGTATAATAATTTGCTACCAGCTTCTGAGTCAAAAAGGCCCAAATGAGGGTTAGGTCTGATGACTCCAATTCTGTGTTATTTCCTAACAGTTTTAGGAGAGTGAGTTTTCCTCGCAAGTAAATCTACCCCATTAAAAGGATTCTCTCTCTACCAGTGTGGCAGGGAAAGCATCCACCTTTCGTCAGTTCTGGTCCAGTGGTAAGGGGGGATGCTGCATCAATCACAGCACTTCCTCCTACAGGCACAAGACGCAACCTCAGCATGGTTCTCAATCCACTTCTCCAGGCAGCCACTCCATGGTTTGGGTTGGTGCATGAGAAGAATTTCACCACCAGCACCAGAGGAGCCACAAAGGCATGTGTGGCAGGAATTTGCCATCTGTAACGTATCGAGTCGTGCGTCATCAGCAACTGTGCATACGTACAACAGCTCAACTACTGTCTTCACGTTCATTCGCCGAGTTGCCTAGTGTGCGTTAGACACTGCGGGGAAAAGCGGTAAGAGTCGGGCTAAATCTTATCAAGGGGCCTGCATTCTATTAGAGAAGAAAACTAAAATTAGAAAAGTTTGTACTGCAGAGTGAAGAATTCTAAGTCAGCGCTCTGTTCATAGAAAGCCAAAGGAGTTTAGAGAAGGACACGGTTGCCTCCAGCTGCAGGGTACACAAATACAGCTTCGTGGAGGGGCTTACCTTTGAGCTGGGCCTTCTGGCATAGGTATGACTTGATCATGGCAGTGAGGAGGAGGAGGAGAAGGAGTATTCCATACACAAGAAACATTAAAAAGGCACAAGGGGGGAAATATAGGGAGCATATTGGAAACAGCGAACAGTTGGGTATTAGATTGGCAAGTGCTTAGGGATGGTGGAAATAAACACTAAGTTGATGTCAGAGAACAGCAGGCACTGGATACCAGGGTAAGGATTTCGAGGTTTGTTTTATGGGCAGTGGGGAGTTAACGACAGCCTAGAGAAGGTGGGTGCCATAATGAAGCTGGGCAAAGGAACAAGGCCGACAGCATCAGGAAGAATCAGCTGAGCGGAAACAGGCCTGAGGCTTCAAGGGCACTGCAGAGGAGAACTGCAACTCCCAACCTCGGCTTGGAACACGTTACTGCCTCTTTTAGACAGTACAGCTGTAGGAGAAATAAATACCTCTGACCAGCTTCAGTACCTGCTTCTCTCTCCTGTATTCTGAGTCTGTGTTGACCTGACCTGAAGAGATCTGGCTGCCACTTAAGGGAAGATAAAATATGACCAGCTCGGTAATGGAAACGAGGAGCACAGTGCAACTTGCTTCCCCGGCTGCGGAAAAAAATATGTCAAGAATTCTTTCTGCTTCACCCAAGCTGGAGTCCAATTTATCTGCCAGCTCAGGACTTCACTATCCTTATAGAACAGGGCAGGGAGAAAGAGGAAAAGGAGAAACAGGAGGAGGGAGGCGAGGGCAAGGCACTGGAGTGTTCCACCCCAGAGAGCTTGGGGACAGAGGACAGGCTCCGGAGAACTAGCAACTAGCTCTTACTGAGTAATTTCTGTGGACTATAGGGATTCACAGATGCTATCTCATTTCATCTTCAAAGCCACATCATGGGGGGCATACTGTTGTCTCTACATTACAGGTAAAGAAGCCCAAACTCATAATCAGTGACACTGAGCAGAACCAGCTGAGGATTTCTCTATGAGCAGAGAGAAGTTGCTTGCCCAAAATGCTGAAGCCAAGTGGCAAATGGGCAAGCCGGGGCTCAGCGCGGGTCTTTCTGGCTCTCGGGCCACACTATTCTCATGGCACCAGGCAACCTCTCAACCTCACTCACCTGCCCTGGCTGAGGCTCAGGTTGTGGTCAGGAGTGAGTGCAGGGTGGTCATTATCCTTCATTAACTTGTTTTTACTCATTCCTTTAACCCTCTTCTCTGTATTGATTTGGATTTGTTTGGCCTTTTTGAACAATGTGTTTATTTCCAAGGGGTTTTCCAGCTCAGCATCAAAATGACTTGTCAAGCTCAGCTCCTGTGTCAGCCGCTTGACATGCCATAGCAGCCCTGCCCTTCCCTGGAAGGTCTTTTCGAGCCGCCGATGCTTACCTTTCTCGTCTAGATTTCTGACGCTGTGTGACAGCCGTGTGCACCACTCTATTTCTTTTCTGTGTTTTACTTTCCACTCCACCACACCAAGTTTCTTGAATCCATTTCCTGTGTGCTCAGTAAAGCCCTCCGAGGAAATGCTCACAGCACAGGCTTAGTGCTGTTATTTACTGCTCGTCTCCCCCATTCTGGATACGCCAAGGGATAGACCACCATTGCTAAAATACACGCTGTGTCCCAGGACAGAGAAGAAAGCAGAGGACAGTGGGTGGGGAAGTGCTCATGTGAACTAGGCAAATAAACAGAGTCAGAAACAGGCCCACTGTGCACTCGGAAGCCCGGACAATAGGCATCAACCATCCCACACAGACACAGGGATTTTCTTTTTGTTGTTACTGTGGTTAATTCAATCTATCCCAGTAGCCTTTAACCTATGGCATCAAAGTGATCCCTGCCCGGTCACTCTTACATTTTCTGGAGCTCAGGAAGATAATTCTCTGTAAGGTCTGCAGTGGGAAAATTTTGATGAAAGGCTATTGGGTCAAAAGAAAAGGGCATTTCATGCTTAACCACAGATGCCTTGTTAGTGGCATAGATCTTCAACCTCATGATGCAGTGAGGGCCACGGAGGCCTAAGTCTTTTTATTTTTCTCCTAAATGGAATTATCTTCATTGATTTCTTTTCCGATTTATAAAAGTAATTCATGCCCATTGTAAAAATTTCAGGATTATATATATTATATACATTCTTTCCACTCCATAAAATAACCTCAGTTACCAGTGAGATAAATATTCTTCATAACAGGTTATGAATATAAAATTTATTTTTAACACAAAGGGATACATACCATAACTAATGTACTATAATCTGCTTTCTTCTGTTTGGCTCTATATCAAGGTCCTATCTCCATATCAAAACAGTGGTCTTCCAGTTAAAGATAACAGAGTAAAGACATTTAATTCTACTTCCTTCTAAACCCATCAAAAAAAAACTTTAAAAATGTAAGGAAAGTATATCCCCATAGTGATGATAGAGGTACATAAATAAAATCCCAAACCACAGGCTTTGAACCACAAACCACAAACTCTGCCATGTGCTTTAAAACCTGACCCAAAATGAGAAAAATCACTGAAGGTTGCACATAACCTCCACAGAAACTAGGCAGGTTATAGAATTCCTTCAGTACGCAAATGACTCAGTCCTAAAAGGCCAACGCAGGATTCACTGATGGAAACAATGGGATGCAGAGACACAGGCAGGCCAAAGGGGAAGTGGAGTGTCCTAGTTTGTTCCTGCTGCTCCAGCAAAATACCACAGACTGAGTAATTTATAAAGAATAGAAATTTATTCCTCATAGTTCTGGAGGCTGGGAAGTCCAAGATCAAGGCACCAGCAGGTTTCAGTGTCTGGTGAGGGCTGATCTCTGCTTCAAACATGACACCTTGTTGCCGTGTCCTCACATGGCAGAAGGCGGAGGGGCAACAGGAGCCTAGCTAGTTACCTCCAGCACTTTTATAACAGCACTGATCCAACCACGAGGGCAGACGCCTCATGACCTAATTACCTCCCAAAGGCCACACTTCTTACTACGGTTACATTGCGGATTAAGTTGCAACATGAATTTTTAAGGGGCACAAACACTCAAACCACAGCATGGGGATTGTCCCTGTTCCACAGCAGGAAGGCTTAGTAGGTAGAGCTCAAGGAGGTATTAATGCATACCATTTTTATTGTCCAAAATCTCAGCTTACAAACAATGTGGTCTGATGACCTGATTTGTCCACTTTATACCTACCATCCTAGTGCAATTACAAATAGCAACCACTTTCACTAGAGAGTGAATTTAGACAATAAATTCTATGGTCTCTCTATTTATTACTAAGAGATATTGCTGAAAATGAGTTGGGACAAACATAGGAAAGATAGCATTAGCTACTGGATTACAAGCAGAGGATTTTGTAACTTTTCAGGGTTTTTTCTGAGACAGAAATACTGGAAACACTGAAATCCAAATGGAGACATCACCCTTGGGTGGAGAACACAGGAGTGAAACCTGATTAAAATGGACAGCAATTTGCCCTCCCTATTCATCACTGCATATTCTTATTTATAAACCAATACTTTATTTTAGTTGAATTATTTAGTTAAAAGTAAAAAGTAGTTAAAAGTTACTTGATAACTCTTAATAGTAATAATTGGAAAGAACTCAACATAGGACAAATATATAGGTAATTGGCAGGGGAGGGCTGGAGAGGATGAAAGAAATATCATAAAAAGCAGCTGAAATAAAAATAACTCAAGGTAGAAATTCAAAATGTTTCGATTATTTATTGCTGTATGCCAAAGTACCCCAAAACTTAGTAGCTTAGAATTTACGTTCTCACAAATCTGCAATTTGTGCAGGGTTTCAGGAGGACCATGCATGTATACCCCACATAATATTAGCAGGGTTGGCTCAACTAAGACAGGTGAATCCACTGACAAGATGGGTAACACTCAGATGGCTGGCAACCTGGTGCTGAATGTAAGCGGAGAGCTCTGCTGGGGCTGTGGCCTGAGTTCCTTAGTTCTCTTCCATATGGCTTTTCCACCTGACTAGTTTGAGCTTCCTCACAGCATGGTGCTCTTAAGGTGGCTGGACTTGTGTGGTAGCTGCCAGAAGGGGAATCTGCCCAGAACTGACATAGTATTGCTTCCGGCACATCTTACTGATTAAAATGGGTGGCAGGGCCAGCCAAAATTTAATGAGAGGGGACTAAGCTAGAGCATATGTACTGGAAGGCATGGCCCATGAGGAACCACTAAAGTAGGAGTCTATTGTCATGTACCCTCCACTGCTGTAGTGACCCATCACCTTCCCACATGCAAAATATACTCCTCTCACTCTCGGGAAATACCAGAATCTCATCCTGTTCATTATAGCATCAGATCTTGATTTGGACTTCAGCATATGTCATTTAAATCAGTTCCAGATGTGAACGAGGCTCCTCACGTACAGCTCTTGATCTGAAGATGTATGAACTAAAGAGGCAAGTTTCTAAATGCACCCCCCAACACACACACCCAATATACAATGGAAGTGAGAAAGAGTCAGAAACGCGGGAGATACTCTCACTCAACAAGGGGAACAATGAAAAGCACATAACAGTCAGTGGTCCATAACAATTCTGAAATCCAGCTGGATTACAGAATTCCTATATTACAGATTCCTTGATCAGAACCCAGTTCTACCTTAATCTTCAATCATTTTCCATCTCTCTTGGCTTTAAGCATTGCACCTTAGCTGTTTCCTTAGAGTCATCCTTTCTTTCACACACACATACACATGCACACATGTCCCATGCTTACAAGTAAGTTAGAGATCTAGTGGCTTCTTTTCATTCTGAACTATTTCCGCTACCTTTTAGCCCAAGCTGATATAACTCCTTTTAAAACTCTGTGGAATTCCTTGGTATCAAATTATAATCCACTCCATTAGACAAAAACAACATCCAAAAATTTCTCCCTACTTTTGGACTGTGAGTCAGAGTACCATAAGACAAGACTCTAAGATTTTTAGAAATTCCACTGTCTAGCTGAGAGGGTCTATAAATCATACTCTGAAGATTATTACAAGTCCTTTGGTTTTTTTAAAAATGAGAAAGGATTTGTGAGACACTGCTTTATATCTTTCTAATGTCTTCACAAAGGAACTTATAGGTTCTTGACTGGAAAGTCAATTTTTACAGGCAGTGTTCTATGTCTTATATTTGCCCCGAGGCTGCTTCCTACTTGGAGAAATTTCTCCTAATAATTCTGGAATGAAAAATAGTTTTATTTTCTGATCCAGGAAGTTCTAGGTTGGAAATATTTCCTCTAAATTCTGCTTAAAAATGAAATATTAATAATTCCTTCTTTAGTTCCTCTATCTCTATACTTATAAACAGCTAAAAAAAAACAAAAACAAAAAACAAAAAAACAGTTGGCACCTTCTATATCCCGTCTGCAAATACCTTGTCCAGCACATTAGACATGTTCTCTGTTTTGCAAGTTACTACAGGAGATAGTCTAATCAATTTTCCTGCTAATGTATAATGTGGCCCCCCTTTTATAAATCTTCCAATAGAAGTTTCTTTCCTTCTCTTCAAGCCTCCATGGGACAGTATCCCCAAGACCCTCAGGCTTCTGCCTAATTCCAGGTTCCAAGAAGAAGTCTTTTAAAAAAAAGTTCCAAGAAGACAAGCCCAAACATGCAAGAATATTTTTCTTGAAATACAGATATAAATCTGTTGCCAAAAGGGCACACCATAACTCAGTAAAAAGTAATACAAAAGGAAATATAGCAAGAGATATCCTGAAAAGCTACTAAACTTCAAAGATACATAAAAAGAAGTTTATGGACATATACACCAAAAAATAGTTCATATACAAAGGGGAAATATTAGACTGGCTTCAGATTTCTCCATAGCACCATTAGATGATAAAAGGCGCAGAACGATATGTGAAAAGTTCTGAGGAAATTTTATATTTCGTCAAGTTTACTGCAAATACAAGGCTAAAGACAGAAACTCATAAGCCTTAAGAACTCAGAGAATACTCCCCCATGAGTCTTTGTGGGGGGAGGGATTGATGATACATCCAGACAAACAAGAGATAATTTAAAATAAAGAAGCCCAAAATAGATAAGTTATGGTAAGATACCAGTGTGACTTAAATCCAATTCGACATAGAATTGTCATTATTAACACCAACAGGTAAACCATGGCTACAGAGAAAAAAAAGTTACACCTCTTAACAATATATAAACAAAAGCATAAAATAATTAGTGGAGGAAGAGCAAGTTGGAAGGAGGTAAAGGTATTATCAACTTCCTTACCTTTCAGACCAGAGAGTCTATAAATGTTAAATTTGACATATATAATTAAAAACTAATTTTTCAAACTATTTTTACATATTTTAAAATTTAGAGTATCATTTAAAAAATTGTAGCTCTTCTTATCTAAAGTAATACAATATCTTAAGATGATTTTTCTTGTGCTAAATTCAAATAATTTATATTTAATTTGTTTTATTTAAAATTAGATATGGAAGACTTTGTCCATTATAGAGGATAAGGAACATATTTAACTTCCTATGACAATCAGCCAGAAAACTGGAAAAAATACATGAAATAACTATTTTCAGACATGGGAAAATAGGCAACACAGATTTTGATCCCTGAGGGAAGGGAAACAAATGAAGTGATCCCTACAATTGTTCTGGTTTTCTGTATGAAGTGATTTCAAGACCACAGGCAGGGAGGGAGAGAACACAAAGATAGTCTTTTGGCCTCCATACAACAAAAACCAGAGATGGAGGAGGATGAAACGGCTGGAAATTGTGGGGCAGAGTTCAGAAAGGATGAGGCTATGTAGTAAAAGAGCTCCAGAAATCTGCATGAGGGTTACCTAAGTAACCCCTAAGTATAAGGTTGTATAAGCATTGCGTGACATTTCACAAGCCAGGGCAAATAATCACTGACTTGTCAAAGCAGAACAATCTCAGAGCTTAATAGGGTTGGGATGTATTCAAGCTTTGATGAGCCAGGGTGGAATGTCCACGGTGATCACCTGGGACATTCTGTGGAATTGCTGGAGAGGTCATGGTTCAGTAATAGTAATATGCCTAGAGTAAAACCTACTTTAGACTACTCTTCCCAAAGCTTAAAAAGACTCAATAAGCTCAAACTAATAGAAAAATATATGTCTCTCAAAATAAAGTTCAAAACTCTTTAAAATAAAACATCAAAATCTGGACACTCGACTATGTAATATTTACAATATGCAGTATCCCATCGAAAAGCACTAGACAGGATAAGAATCAGGAGAATGTGACCCATAACCAGAAGGAAACTCAGTCAATAAAAATAAATGTAGAAATGACAGAGATGACCTCACAGACAAGGATGAGTTAAAGTTAAAAGTCAAAACAGCTATTATAACAAAGAACTCATATTTCATTGAAAACACACTATACTGAGGAGAGAAACAGAATATATAAAAAAGGGCCAAATGGAACTTATGGAGATAAAACACATACTATTTGAAATAAAAATTTCATCAGATAGATTTAAAACAGATTTGACTCTGCAGAAGAAAACAGGTAATCTTGAAAACATAACGGTAGAATACAAAGTAAATGAAGCACAGGGAGAAAAAAAAGACAAAAAATGAACATACCCTTAGTGATTTGTGAAATAATAGAAAATGGTCTAAAATATACATTGTAGGGGCCCTAGAAAAATATTTTAAACTTTAAACGTAAATAGTTTTCCAAATTCGATGAAAACTATCAACCTATAGATCCACGAAACAATGAAAAGACATCTTGAAAATGGGGGGAAGATATCTATTAGCCTAGAGTTTTCTATCCAGTGATAATACCCTTCAGAAAGGAAAGTAAAATAAAAACCTTTTAGACAAACAAAATCTAAGAAAATTCATCACCAGTAGACCTACACTTCATAAAAGCTTTAAAAAAGTTCTTCAGGTGGAAGACAGAGGATAACACATGAAAACACGGATCTGCAAAACAAAGAAGAAATAATAAATATGTGGATAAATTTAGAAGTTTTTTCCTCAGTTTAAAAATTCTTTGAAAGCAATTAATTGGTTAAAGCAAACTAATGACAATGCATTGTGAAGTTTAAAACATAAAAATAAAATCTATAACAAGAATAGTACAAAGGATGGGGATATGGAATAATACTGTTGAAATGGACTTACATTATATGTAACATACGTACAATGTTGTTTAAAATTAGACTGTGGTAAGTTAAAAATGTATATAGTAAAATCCAGAAAAACTAATAAAAAATAAATATAACCAATAATGTAATAGTGGAGATAAAATAGAATATTAAATTGTATTTAATATTAAATATACTCAATCAAAAAGTGCATGAGAAGAGTTTTTAAAAATGGGAAAAAAACAGATGAAACAAATAGAAAAAATCAGGATAGCAGTAGATTTAAACCCAAATATGATGATTACATGAAATATAAATCATCTAAACTCTCCATTCAGAAGACAGAGATTTTAGACTGGATGAAAATGCAAGACTCAGAGAGGGCAAGGTGACCAACTAGAGACATCGCTTGCCTAGTGTCCCGGAGGAAAGGAAGGGTTCCGGATAAAGGAGGGGGGCAATGGGCACAGCTCAGGCATAGTTCAGAGGTGGAGGTGCCAGAGCCTTCCAGGGACTCCATGGAGGGAAATTGCGAAGCAGAACAGGAAAAAGGACAAAAGAAAAAGAAGAAGAAGAGATTGGTAAGGATCAAACCCAGAGAGACTCAGGGCCCAGTGAAAAGATAAGGGTATCCCATTTCCCCTTCCCACACACCTTTGGTAACCAGCGGGCTACCGAGTTGTTAGGAAGTTTTTTCACCCTTGCAAGACTGGGCGCTGCTGCAACCACTGAATTGTGTGGAGAACTGGCTTGGACATTCCATGCAGGGATCCCTCCAGGGAAGGGAGACTGGAAGAGCCAGGGTCCTGGCTCTCTTCCATCCAGATTCTTTTCTTCTCCACCCCTCTCCCACCCACTGCAGCCAGGAGGGAAGATTGAGACTTCCCAACATCATACTGAATGGGGAAAAGTTGAAAGCATTCCCACTAAGAACTGGAGAAAGACAAGGGTGCCCACTGTCACCACTTCTATTCTACATAGTGCTGGAAGACCTAGCCAGAGTAATCAAGCAAGAGAAAGAAATCGAGGGCATCCAAATTGGCAAAGAGGAGATCAAATTATCACTCTTCACGGAAGACATGAGCTTCTACCTAGAAAACATGAACAGACGCTTTCCAAAAGAAGACAGACAAATGGCCAATGAACATATGAAAAAACACTCAACATCACTAATCATCAGGGAAATGCAAATTACAACCACTATGAGATATCACGTTACCCCTGTAAGAATGGCTTTTATTGAAAATTCCAAAACCAATAAATGGTGGCATGGATGCAGAGAGAAAGGAGCTGTTGGTGGGACTGTAAATCAGTACAACTTCTATGGAAAACACTATGGGGATTCCTCAGAGAACCAAAAGTAGATCTACCATTCAATCTGGCAATACCACTATTGGGTATCTACCCAAAGGAACAGAAGTCTTTTTATCAAAAGGACACCTGCACTTGGATGTTTACTGCAGCACAATTCATAATTGCAAAGATGTGGAATCAACCCGCATGTCCATCAGTGCATAAGTGGATTAATAAAATGTGGTATATGTATGCCATGGAGTACTACTCAGCCATAAAAAGGATGAATTAATGCCTTTTGCAACAATTTGGATTGAACTGGAGACCATGCTAAGTAAAGTATCTCAGGAATGGAAAAACAAACACCAGATATACTAATTATTAAATTAGAACTAACCAATGAGCACACATGTGCACAGAGGGAAGTAAAACTCAGTGGAAATCAAGCAGGGGAGAGGGAGGAGAAGGAGAGGGGCAAAAACCTACCAAATGGTACAATGAACACTATTTGGATGATGGGCACACCTATAGTCGCAACTCAAGTTTTACAAGAGTGAACCATGCAAACAAAAACATTTGTACACCCTTAATATTTTGAAATAGAAAGAAAGGATGAAAGGAAGGAAGGAAGGAAGGCGGGAGGGAGAGAGGGAGGGAGGGAAGGAAGGAAGGAAGGAAGAAAAAGGAAGGAAAGGAAAAAATACAAGACTCCAAATTATACTGTCTGCAGGAAGACTGCTTTAAATGCAAATTCAAAAATAAGTTAAAATTAAAAAGATGGAAAAGACATGCCATTCAAGTATTAAGCATAAAAAAGAGGGAGGAGCTAAATTAATAACAGAAAAAATAGACTTCAGAGCAAGGAACAGTACCTGGAATAAAGGATATTTCTTAATAATAAAGAGGTAAATTTACTGAAAAGACTCAACATCCTATGGGTGTACACACAATAACAATGCTTCCAAGTACAGGAAGCAAAACCTGATAACTGCAAGGAGATATACATGAATCTAGAATTATAACTGGAGATTTCAACAATCGTATCAGTAATTATTAGAACAATTCATAGAAAATCAATAAAGATATACAAAATTGGAATAACGCCATCAACCAACTTGATTCAATTGACATTTATAGAACACTCCACCCAACAACAGCAGAATATACATTTTTTTTTTTCAAATGCAACTGGAAAGTTGACCAAGAAAGACAGATTCTGGGCCATAAAACAAGTCCTAATAAATTTATTAATAATAAAATCCAAGTAATGCAAATATGTATTCTCTGACAACAACAGAATTAAATTACAAATCAATAATAGAAAGATATCTGGAAAATCCTAAATATTTGGAAAGTGAACAATACAGTTCTAATAACCTATAGGTCAAATACATTCTGGTTTCTCTTCAGAAAGAATAAGTCTTTCACCTTTTACTAGTAACCCATGTGTCAAAGAAGAAATCTCAAAGGAAATTTTAAAATATTTTGAACCGAATTAAAATGAAAACACAACACATAAAAGTGTGTGGAATGCAACTAAACAAGTGCTTAAAGAGAAATTTATAGTTTTAAATGGTTATATTAGAAAAACAATGAGGTAATCTCAAATAATCTGCATGATCTGTCTACATAAAGACAGCAGAAGAAAAAAACAGAAAAGTCAATCCAAAGTAAGAAGGAAAGAAATAATAAATGAGCAAAAATTATAATAATAGGATGAAAAATATTGAAAAGAAATGAATTACCAAAGCAGGAAATAAAGTAAGGATACAATTACAGATTCTACAAACATTAAAAGAATAATAAGGGAATATTATAAATAACTGTATGCCAATCAATTCAATAATTTAGGTGAAATGGACAAAATCCTCAAAAGACTCAAATTACCAACACTAAAACAAGAAAAAATTAAAAATCTGAAAAATCTGATACCTATAAAGGAAATTGAATTTGTAATTTAAAATTGTCACATAATTAAAATTCAGGCTCAGATGACTTCAGTGATAAATTCTATTAAACATTTAAGAGAGAAATTGTCATATATAATCATTTTGTAAGGCCAGCATTATTCTGATGCCAAATATATTTAATAGATAAAGAGATTATAAGAAAACTACATACAAGTATTCCTCATGAACATAGATACGAAATCCTTAAAAGAATATCAACCAATAAAATGCAACAATGTACAAAATAATAAAACCACATGATCGAGTAGAATTTCTCCCAGGAATAGAAAGTTGGCTCAATATTTGAAAACAAATTGATGCCATTCACCACATCACCAGATAAAAGAAACCACATGATAAGGTCCATAGAAGCATAAAAATCATTTGAAAATATTCAACATTCATTCTTGATAAAGACTTTTTGGCACACTACAAACAGAAGGAAACATCCTCATGTAATCCCAGCAACTGGAGAGTCTGAGGTGGGAGGATCACTTAAGGCCAAAATTCAAGATCAGCCTGGGCAACACAGTGAGACCCCATCTCTAAAAAAATTTTAAAAAAATAAAATTAGGCAGGCATGTTGGTGTGCACCTATAATCCCACTTAGTAGAGAGGCTGAGGCAGGAGGATCATTCAAGCTCAGGGATTTGAGGGTGTAGTGCGCTATGATGGCACCACTGCACACCAGCCTAGGAGAAAAGAAAAGAAAAAGCAGACATCCTCAGTCTGGTAAAGAGCACATTGAAAAGGAAAAAAAAAAACTATAGTTAACATCATACTCAATGGTAAAAATTTGAGTGTTTTATCCCTAATGTCCGAGGCAAGACTAAGATGTTCTCCTCACTTTTTAAAAAATTCTCTTGGAGGTCCTATCCAGCCCATTAAGGCAAGAAAAAGAAATAAAGGGCACCCATATCAGAAAGATGGGGATAAAACTGTTATATTAAGAGATTTAAAAACATAGAAAATATTAAGAAACCAGTAAACTGTTAAGGAAAGCACTAAGCTACTAGAACAATACATTTAGTAATGTGCCAGTTGTCAATGTAATAACTCTCCGCTCCAAATCCACCTCTCTACCCTTCGTGGTGATAATGGAGCTGAACCTTGTAAACATTTGTCCTTTGTCAGATTGCACAATGTCAATGTTTGTCACTGAGGAAACTGAAGAGACCCTGCAAGCCATGGCAGAAAACAGGGCTTCTCTTTCTCTCTTTCCCCATGCTTCCCCATAAAGCATGGCTACAAGCAGCATGCAGGGGACTCAGAGGCAGTCGTTCTCTAGGCAGTTTTTCTGGCACCCTGGCAGGTGACTTCCTGTGGAGCAGCTCCAGCCCATGCACACCTCAGCATGTATGTCCATCACCCCTTGGACTTGCAGTCACACCAACGCCAGTGAGGTTCGAACCAGGCTGGGGTACAGCTGTGCTATGGTTTGAAAGTGTTCACTCCAACATCCATGTGTTGACACTTAATGGCCAGTGTGATGGTATTAAGAGGTGAGGCCTTTAAGAGGTGGTTAAGTCATAAAGGCTCTTCCCTCACGAATGGAAGTAGGCCCTTATAAAAGAGGCTTCGCGCAGCGTTTAACTCTCTTGCCTTTCTGCCTTCCTCCATGTGAGGACACAGTGTTCCTCCCCACAAAGGACACAGCAACAAGGTACCGTGTTGGAAGCAGAGAGCAGCCTTCACTAGACAACCGAACATGCTGGAACCTTCATCTTGGACTTCCCAGCTTCCAGAACTGTGAGGAAATAATTTTCTATCGTTTATAAAATACTCAGCCTGTGGCATTTTCTTATATATAGCAGCACAAACAGATGAAGACTCCTCTGGGTTCGTAGTTCTACCTTTGGATACTCTGCCTCAGTCCTAGTGGTAATTGCTAATCCCTGTATTTGCTATTCCTGAGTTGCTTAGCGTCCCCTTTTACTCCTTATAGTAGTTAACCCCCTTTTACTATTTAATAATTCTTTATTAAATAAATAAAACTTTATTAAAATTTGCTGCTCAAATTACTGATATGGTTTCTGCTTCCTAACTGGTGCCACAAGTAATACAAAGTCAATATGCAAATATCAATTTATTTCTAAATACTAGCAATGAAAAATTGGAAATTGAAATTTAAAAAACAGTATCATTTATAATAATTTAAAATGATAAAGTGCTTGGGGATAGATTTAACAAAATATATGTGCAAGACTTGTAAACTGAATACTACTAAACATTGCTTAGAAAAAGTAAAGAAGATTTAATCAACTGGAGAGAGACATCACATTTGTAGATTAGAAGAATTGATAGCAGTGAAATGTCAATTCTCCCCAGACCGAGCTATAAATTAATACAATAAAAATCTCAGTATATTTTTGTAGAGATTGACAATCTGATTCCAAAATTTACATGAAAATGCAAAATACCTAAGGTAATCAAAAGAATTGTAATAAAAAGGAACAATGTTGGAGGACTTTCACTATCTGATTTCAAGTCTTATTACAAAGCCAGTAACCAAGAGAGTTTAGTGTTGACATAAGGATAGACATGTAAATAAATGAAACCGAATAGAGAACCCAGAAATAGACCTACACATATTCAGTCAATTTGTTTTCAACAAAGGTACAGAGGTAATTTAATGACAAAATGATAGTGTTTTTAACAAACAGTGCTGGAACAACTGGGTATTATAATAATATGGGAAAAAATGAAACTTTATCGTTAACTCATAGCATATACAAAAATTATTCCAGTTAAACATAGGCCCAATCATAAAGGCTAAAACAATAAAAATTCCAGAGTAAAGCACAGGAGGAAATCTTCACAAATGTGTGATGTGTAAAGATTTTTTTTAGAAGACACTAAAGAGCATGAAACAGAAAAACTGGTAATTTAACTTTATCAAAATGAAAAACTTTTGCTCTTATACAGTCAAGATTTAAAAAATGACAAAATAAGCCACAGACTGGGAGAAAATACTTGCAACACATATAAATGTGACAAGAAATTAGTGTTCTGGATATATAAAATACCTTCCTTTACCACTCAATGGTATGAAGATAAATAACCGACTGAAAAAAATAATAAGATATTTTAACACTTTAAGGACTACACCTCAAAGAAGAAGGTATATGGATGACCAATAAGCACATGAAAATATGTTTAACATCTATCTCTACAATTATAAAAAGACAGAAGAAAAAACATGCAGAAATAAGAAGACGAAATAAGATTATAATCTATGTGTCAATTCTAACCTTTATATTGTAATAATCACAGAGAAGTACAGAGAATTTTTATACACACACACATATAAAGAGAAAGAGAGTATGCCCCCGCGGGCCAGAGCCCACTAGAGAGGCAATGTATGTAATATGTATATTTAGCAACAAAACAAACGCTTATGTAACCACTGCCCAGAGAAGATCCAGCATATTCCTAGCATCCCAGAGGCTCCTGTGTAGCTGTGGAAATCAGTCTTCTCACTCCCCCACCAAGTTAACTACTATGCTGATTTTCAAGGTCATTATTTCCTTGATTTAGTTTACTATTTAACCCTCTATGCAAGCAAACCTAAACAGTATCATCTAATTTTGCCTGCTTTTTGGACTTTATATAAATGGAATCTTATTGTATGAATTCTTATTTTTCCTGCTTCTTTTGATTAACATTATATTTATTACGATTAATCCAAATTGGTTCTTACAGTTATAGTTTGTTCATTTTCTTTCAGTATATATTCTTTTGAAAAACTATTATACATAACTTTATTGATTCTACTGTTGATGAATATTTGAACTGTCACCAGCTTCTAACTATTACGAATATGTTCTTATAAATATTCTCATATGTATCCTGCCGTATATATGCATGAATTTCTTTAGGGAATGGTACTGTTGAATCATAGAGTATGCCCATCTTTAACTTTATTACATAATGCCAAACTAGTTTTCCAAAGTGGCAATACTAACTTACACCCAATAGCGGTGTATAAACATTCCTGGTGCTCCAGATTTTCTCTAATGCTTTATCAAACTCGTATTTTAATCAATCTGGTTGGTGAATGCTGGCACCTCATTGCAGCTTCAATTTTCATTTCCCTGATTACTAATTAGGTTGAGTACCTTTTTATATGTTCAGGAGCCATGTGAATATTCTCTTTTGGGATTTTTGTTTAAAGTTTCCATGTTTGTGGTAGGATGCCTGTCTTTTTCTAGCCAGTTATTTCTGAGGATGGGAAATTGAGCGATTTGTTTTTACTTTCACTTTTGCTATTTTCTGATCTGCTTAAATAATAAAATAATAAAAATACATGCAAACTTGCTTTAGCCTGTATAGTATTTCATTGTGTAGCTGTACCTTAAACTATTTAACCACCCTCCTTATGATGAGAATGAAAGCTATTTCCAATTTTAAAGTATTATAAACAAAAGTGCAATGAATTTGCAATGAACAATCTTGCACGAACACACAGACATTGGAGGAAGGGCCACTGAGCGTGGAATGGCAGGAAGGATGGCATCAATGACCATCCAGAATGATATCCTTTGCTCATGCTCACCATGAGCATTCTTCCCTGTCAGTCATGCTTGCATACAGGTTCAGACAGGTGAGAGAATGAAGTAAGAAAGGACCAAGACAGAAAGAAGAAAAGTAGAAGATGATGAAAGAAAGGGGAGACTGAAGGGAGTCATTGTTTGTGTTTCCAATTTTTTGTTAAATAAATTTTCAAACAAATAGAAAAGCTGAAAGAAGAATACAAGTAGTACATACATAGCAATCACTAAACTTTACAACTGTTAACTTTTTGCAGCATTTGCTTCATATTTCTCTTTTTATCCGACCATTTGAAATTAAGCAGCAGACATTATGATACTTCATCCTTCAACATTTCCATCTGTATCTCCTACAAATAAGGACTTTCTCCTATACATGCTCAACATATCATTACCCCCAAGAAAATTAAACAGTCATTCCCTAGCGGTATCTAAACGCAGACCATAATTTTTGAAGCAGAGCAATTTGTAGATTTCTTCATGAATTAGGTGGGGATCGGGAGGTAGAGAGAGAGGAGGCCTTAAAAGAAAACCTGGGTCATCATTCTCTCTCCCCTCCTCACACCCGCACCTGAGGGCATGGGAGATCAGCAGGTGTCAAGATCCAAGTTTTTATTCCTACTTTTTAAAGATTTCTTTTCTGAGAAGCAGAGAGATAAATACTCATTATAGAAAATACGGACAGGCCGGGCGCGGTGGCTCACGCCTGTAATCCTAGCACTCTGGGAGGCCGAGGCGGGCAGATTGTTTGAGCTCAGGAGTTCTAAACCAGCCTGAGCAAGAGCGAGACCCTGTGTCTACTAAAAATAGAAAGAAATTAACTGGACAACTAAAAATATATAGAAAAAATTAGCCGGGCATGGTGGCGCATGCCTGTAGTCCCAGCTACTCGGGAGGCTGAGACAGAAGGATTGCTTGAGTCCAGGAGTTTGAGGTTGCTGTGAGCTAGGCTGATGCCACAGCACTATAGCCAGGGCAACAGAGTGAGACTCTGTCTCAAAAAAAAAAAAAGAAAAGAAAATATGGACAATGCAGGGAAACAAAAAGCAACAGATGGAAAAGTTATCCACAAACCCATTTCTCTGCAAAGAAAGACAAATATTCCATGATCTCATTTATATGTGGAGTGTAAAAAAGTCAAACTCATAGAAACAGAGAGTAAAGTGGTGGTTAGGAGAGGCAGGGGGCAAGGGGATGGGGAAGACGTTGGTCAAAGGACACAAAATTTTAATTAGACAGGAGGAATAAGTTCAAGAGATCTACTGCACATCATGGTGACTCCAGTTAATAATAATGTATCTTTGAAAATTGCTAAGAGAGTAGATTTTAAGTGTTCTTACCACAAAGAAAAATGCTAAGTATGCATGGTAATGCAAAATAGCTTGATTTAGCCATTCCACAATGTATACATATATCAAAACATCATGAAGTACACCATAAAATATGCAATTTTTACTTGTCAAATAAAAATAACTAAATAAGTTTAAAAAAAAATGGTTGCTCAACACAAAAATTAAAAAGGGCGGGTGAGGGTGGAGCAAGATGGCTGAATAGAAACCTCCCGTGATTGTCCCTCTGCACAAACACCTAATTCAACAACTATCCATGCAAACAAGCACCTTCGGAAGAACCAAAAATCAGGTGAGTGATCATATCACATGGTTTTAACATTATATAAAGGAAACAGGCACTGAGAAGGGCAGAAAAGACAGTCTTGCACTGCTTATGCCACCCTTCCCCCATCCCCTGGCAGTGCTGCACCAGTGCTCTGAGTGAAGAGACAGTCCGTATGCCCAGAGGAGGGACAGTGAAGTGATTGTGGGACTTTGCACTGAAACTCAGGACTTCCTGGCACAGAGGAACACAGCACAGGGCAGGATTCTGCCCATGCCCACAGAAGGAACATTTTGAGCAGCCCAGCCAGAAGGAAATCCTCTTCCCTGAAACCTGAGTTCCTGCTAGCCTCACCACCAGCAGAAAAAGAGCAGTCTGGGGCCTGGACTAAATTCATAAGGCAGTCGGGCCATGAGGGATATAGGCCTTGAGCAATTCCTGGCTCAGAGCCAGTGGACTTGGGGTACACATGATCCAGTGAGACACCAGCAGCTACAGGCAAGTCAGTGCCTGTGTTACTCCTCCCCCAGCTACAGGCAGCAAGGCTCAGGCAGAGTCTTCCACTTGGGGAAAGGAAGAGCTCAGAGGACTTTGTTTTGTAACTTGGGTACCAGCTCAGCCACAGTAAAAATAAAGTACCAAGCAGACTCCTGAGGCCCCTGAACCCAGGCTTTAGTTCCTGGAGGACATTTCTGGACCCATCCTGGGCCAAAAGGAAACATGCTGCCTTGAAGGGAATGACCCAGTTCTGGCAAGATTTACCACCTGCTGACTAAAGAGCCCTTGGGCTTTGAATAAACATCAGAGGTAATGAGGCAACAGTCTCCACTGGCTTTGGGTGAGACTGGGCTGCCTTCGGGTATGACCTGGTGCTGGTGGCCACAAGAGGGTGCCATGTCATTCCTCCCCTAACTCCAGCAACCCAACACAGATTGTGAAGGAAGAGAGTGAGAGACTTTGTCAGGTAACCCAGGGAATTCTCTTGTATCTTATCCAAGCTCACCAAGGTACTACTACTAGGAGTCTGCAAGAGTCACAGCATTAGTAGGCTTGGAGCACCCCTAGTGCTGTGATCTGTCTCTGAAGTTACCAGAGACAAAAAGCTGAGGAATTACATCAACACCAGACCTGTCTTACAAGAAATGCTAAAAGGAGTTCTTCAATCTGAAAGAAAAGGATGTTAATGAACAATAAGAAATCTTCTGAAGGTATACAACTCACTGGTAACTGTAAGGACACAAATACAGAATACTCTATTACTATACTCATGGTACATAAACCACTTATATCTTAAGTAGGAAGAATAAGAGATAAACCTATCAAAAATAACAACAACTTTTTGAGAGCTAGATAGTATAAAAAGGTATGGATGGAAACTATGAAAGTCAGAAGTGGAGGAGGATGGAGTTAAAGGGTAGAATTTCTTTTAGACTTCTCTTTGTTTATTGTTTGTCTGTATGCAGAGTTGTCATATGTTTAAAATAATTGCTTATAAAATGTTTTTTGCAAGCTTCATAGTAACCTCAAATCAAAAAGCCTACAACAGATGCACAAAAAATGCAAAACAAGAAATTAAAACACAATACCAGAGAAAATCACTTTTAACAAAGAAGACAGGAAGGAAAAAAGAAAAAGAGGACCATGAAACAACAAGAAATCAAATAATGACATGCCAGTAGTAAGTCCTCACCTATCAATAATAACATTGAATGTGGATGGACTCTCCAATCAAAAGACATAGAATGGCTGAACGGATTAAAAAATGAGAGCCAACTATATGTTGTCTGCAAGAAACACACTTCAACTATAAAGATACACATAGACTAAAAATAAAGGGATGAAAAAAGATATTCCATGCAAATGGAAACCAAAAAAAGAGCAGGTATAGCTATACTTCTATCAAATAAAATAGATTTCAAGACAAAAATTGTATAAAGAGACAAAGAATGTCATTATATAATGATAAATGGGTCAATTCAGCAAGATGATATTAATATAACAATCCTAAATATACATGCACCAAATAGCGAGGCACCCAGATATACAAAGCAAATATTATCAGAGCTAAAGAGAGAGATAGACCCCAATACAATAATTGTTGGAGATCTCAACACTCCACTTTTAGCATTGGAGAGATCATTCAGACAGAAAACCAACGAAGAAATATTGGACTTAATCTGCACTATTGACCAAATGAACCTGATAGATATTTACAAAATGTTTCCTCCAATAGCTGCAGAATTCACATTCTTCTCCTCAGCTCATGGATCATTCTCAAGGATAGACCATATGTTAGGCCACAAAACATGTCTCAAAAAATTCAGAAAAATTTAAATCATACCAAGTTTTTTCTCTGACCACGATGGAATAAACTAGAAATCAATAACAAGAGGAACACTGGAAAATATACAAACCCATGGAAATTAAACAATATGCTCCTGAATGACCAGTGGTCAATGAAGAGATTAAGAAGGAAATTTTAAAATTTCTCAAATGAAAATGAAGACACAACATATCAAAACCTATGGGACACAGCAAAAGCAGTAATAAGAGGAAAGTTTAGAGCAATACATGCCTACGTGGAAAAAGTAAAAAACCTTCAAATAACCTAATGATGCATCTCAAAGAACTAGAAAAACAAGAGCAAATCAAACCCAAAGTTAGTAGAAGAAAATAAATAATAAAGATCATAGCAGAAATAAATAAAATTGAAATAAAAAAATATGAAAGATCAATGAAACAAAAAGGCTTTTTTAAAAGGTAAAAAAGGCACACCTTTATCCAGACTAAGAAAAAAAGAGAAAAGACACAAATAAATAGAATTAGAGATGTAAAGGAGACATTACAACTGGTTCTACAGAATCCAAAAGATCATTAAAAGCTACTATGAGCAATTATATGCCAATAAATTGGAAAACCTAGAAGAAATGGATAAATTTCTAGACACATACAACCTAATAAGATTGAACAAGGAAGAAATCTGAAACCTGAATAAACCAATAACAAGTAACAAGATAGAAACAGTAATAAAAATTCTCCTATCAAAGAAAAAGCCCAGGACCCAATGGCTTCACTGCTGAATTCTACCAAGCACTTAAGGAAGAACTAATACTAATCCTACCTAACTATTCCAAAAAATCAAGGAGGAGGGAATACTCTCAAACTCATTCTATGAAGCCTGTATCACCCTAATATCAAAACCAGGCAAGGACACAACAAAACAAAAAAAAAGAAAAGAAAAGAAAACTATAGGCCAATATCTCTGATGAACATAGATACAAAAATCCTTAAAAAAAAATACTAGCAAACTGAATTCAATGACAAATTAAAAAGATTATTCATCATGATCAAGTAGGATTCATCCTAGGGATGCAAGGATTCTTCAACATATATAAATCAATCAATATTATACATCTCATCAACAGAATGAAGGACAAAAACCATATGATCATTTCAACTGATGCTAAAAAACCATTTGATAAAATTCAGCATCCTTCTTGATAAAAACTCTCAAAAAGCTGGGTATAGAAGGAACTTATCTCAACAAGATAAAAACCATATATGACAGACCCACAGCTAGTATCATACAAAAGAGAGAAAAGAGATCCTTTCCTCTAAAATCTGGAACAGGACAAGGATGCCCACTTTCACCACTGTTATTCAAAATAGTCCTAGAAGTTCTAGTTAGAGCAATCAGACAAGAGAAAGATATAAAATGCAACCAAATTGGAAAGGAAGAAGTCAAATTATCCTTGTTTGCAGATAATACAATGTTATATCTAGAGAAATCTAAAGAATCCACCCTAAAACTATTAGAACTGATAAACAAATTCAGTAAAGTTGCAGGATACAAAATCAATATACAAAAATCAGTAGCATTTCTATATACCAACAGTAAACAATCTGAAAAAAAAAAAAACCCAGAAAGTAATCTCATTTACAACAGCTACAAATAAAATAAAATACCTAGGAATAAACTTAACCAAAGAAGTGAAAGATCTCTATAATGAAAACTATAAAACATTGATGACACAAGTAAAAGAGGACACAAAAAAATGGAGAGATATTCCATGATCATGGATTGGAAGAATCAATATTGTTACAATGTCCATACTACGTAAAGCAATCTACAGATTCAATGCAATCCCCAACAAAATACCAACGATGTTCTTCACAGAAATAGAAAAAATAATCCTAAAATTTATGTGAAACCACAAAAGACCCAGAATAGCCAAAGCCATCCTGAGAAAAATGAGCAAAACTAGAGGAATCACATTACCTGACTTCAAATTATACTACAGAGTTATAGTAATCAAAACAGCATGGTACTGGCATAAAAACAGACACATAGACCAACAGAACAGAATAGAGAACCCAGAAATAAATCCACACGTCTATAGTGAACTTATCTTTGACAAAGATGCCAAGAACATACAGTGGGGAAAGGACAGTCTCTACAATAAATGGTGCTGGAAAAACTAGATATCCTTATGTAGAAGAATAAAACTCAACCTTTATCTCTCACCATATACAAAAATCCCATCAAAATGGATTAAAAACTTAGATCTAAGACCTGAAACTATGAAACTACTAAAAGAAAACATTGGGAAAATGCTTCAGAACATTGGTTTTGACAAGCACTTCTTGAGTAATACCTCCAAAGCACAGGTAGCCCAAGCAAAATCGGAAAAATGTTTGCTTTTTTACAACAAGCAAAAAAGCTCCTGCACAACAAAGGAAACAATCAACAAAGTGAAGAGACAACCCACAGAATGGAAGAAATTTGCTAACTGCCCATCTGATAAGGGATTACTAACTAGGATATATAAGGAGATCCAACAACTTGATAGAAAAGAATCAAATAATCCAATAAAAAATGGGCAAAGGATTTGAATAGACATTTCCAAAAGAAGACATACAAATGGCCAACAGGTATGTTAAAAAAATGTTCAACATCATTAATCATAAGAAAAATGCAAATCAAAATTACAATAACATATCATCTTACCTCAGTTAAAATGGGTTTTATGAAAAAGACAGGTAGTAACCAATGCTGGTGAGGATGTAGAGAAAGGGAAAACCTAGTACACTGTTGGTGGGAATATTTAAAACAGCATGGAGGTTCTTCAAAAAACTGAAAATAGAACTACTATATGACCCAGTAATCCCACTGCTGGGTATATATCCAAAGGATGGGAATTCAATATATTGAAAAGATTTCTACACTCCCATGTTTATTGCAGCACTATTCACAGTAGCCCAGATATGTAATCAACCTAAATGTCCATCAACAGAGGAATGAATAAAGAAATGGTGGTACATATATACAATGGAATATTATATAGCCCAAAAAAGAATGAAATCCTACCATTTGAAACAACATGGGTAGAACTGGAGAACAGTATGTTATATGAAATAAGCCAAGCACAGAAAGACAAATCTCACATGTTCTCACTCATATGTGGGAGCTAAATATTAAAAGCAAATGATGTCATGGAGCATAGAATGACAGTTACCAGAGGCTGGGAAGCTTAGTGGAGAGGGAGGGGATAAAGTGGGGATGATTAATGGGTATAAAAATATAGTTAGATAGTTAGACAAAATGAACAATATTTGATAGCACAACAAAGTGATTATAATCAATAATAAGGGTATACTTTAAAATTTCTGCACTATAGTTTGTAACTTGGAAACCTGCCTGCCTGCTAGAAGAGATGTGGTTTGAATGCTCTGTGTCTAGGTGTCAAATACGTGCCTTACTATATACAAAACACTGCCTACTTTTTAAAAAAAATTCTTTTTCCTCCCCCAAGTGGAAGCTCCAGATGAATTGTATTGATGGCTTCTCTGCACTGGAGTAATCAGAGAGCTCACAGACCTCTCATGGAAGAGGCAAAACAGTTTCCCGGTAGGAAGACAGTGTTTGGAGACTGCAGTTAGGACTTGAAACATAAATAACTTCTAAATCACTCAAAGTCAGGCAGCCAGCATGTACCAGGACATGCTCGGCAGATGGTGTTCCAAGGGCTTAGCGTTCTTTCTCTTTCTAGCTATTGTGCAGGAGGGAGTATTTGCCAGCTAGCTAGATCACAGTCAGGGTCTCAAGGGTAGCTCTAGACTTTTTGGAAGGAGGAAAATCACCACCACCCCCACCCCCATCTCTCCATGTGAGTCAGAACTCTCACTCTTGCCACCCTGCGATCTAACTGCCACCTCCTCTTTCCTCCGTACCAGTTCTGAGCAACTGGTATTAGACAGCAGACCAGGAGAGATACCACCTCCTTGCAAACTCTTCTGTAGATCTGAGGCTCTTGCAGCAACACTGCTTTCAACTTTTCTTTAAAGTGAAACTCAGAACACAGAGTAAAAATGCACATTTCTGAAAGACAAAATCCTTCTTGCCCCATGACCCCCAGGGCGGGCTGTGGTCAGATCTTCTATACGGAAGTCAGTAGCCCATTTTTGCACTCATTAATTGGTTTTCAGGATCCTGCTTCACCTTTGCACACATCTGGTGTCTTCCAGAACACTGGCTCCAGCCTGAATTGTGAAGTCTGCAGTTTGGATTTTAACGTGGTAACCCAAATCCTAATAACGGTAAACACAATAACACACTGATAACCGCTTTTTAGGTTTGTATAAGTCTCTAAAGTGCTCGAGGGCACTATGGTTCTGGAGTCGGAGGAGTATAAATGAGGATGATGATAGTGTAAGGGGGCTGTTACTTTAACTCACAATACAATTTGTTTGTACCAAAAAAAATATATATTAGTATACAATTGTCCCTTGACATCTGTGGGGGATTGGTTCCAAGACTCCTCACAGATACCAAAATCCACAGATGCTCAAGTCCCTTGTATAAAATGATGCAGTATTTGCATATAATCTACATACATCCTCCATATAGTTTAAATCTGTGGTCCCCAACCTCTGGGCCGTGGACGGATATGATACTGGTCCATGGTCTGTTAGGAACCGAGCCATACAGCAGAGGTGAGCAAGAGAAGCTTCATCTGTATTTATAGCTGTTTCCCATCAATTTTATCAGTGCATAATCACCACCTCCTGTCATAGCAGCAGCAGCATTAGCTTCTCATAGGAGAGTGAGTCCTTCTGTAAACTGCGCATGTGAGAGAGCTAGCCTGCGTGCTCCTTATGAGAATCTAATGCCTGATGATCTGACATGGAGCTGAGGTGGTGATGCTAGTGCTGGGGAGCAGCTGCAAATACAGATTACCATTAGCAGAGAGGTCTGACTGCACAATAAATGTAATGCACTCGAATCATCCTGAAACCAGCCCCCTAGCCCTGGTCCGTGGAAAAATTGTCTTCCATGAAACTGGTCCCTGGTGCCAAAAAGTTTGGGGACTGCTGCTTTAAATCATCTCTAAATTATTTATAATCCTTAATACAATGTGAAAGCTATGTAAATAATTGTTATATTTCATTGTTTAGGTAATAATGACAAGAAAAAAGTCTGTACATGTTCAGTACAGATGCAACTATCTATTTTCTGTTTATTTTTGATCC
>RJWJ010021500.1:0-27821 GCA_004363605.1 Indri indri
ACTACAAGTACATTAGATTATTAAAATGGGGCATGCCTCCTCTCTTAAAATGTTAATGGGTATTGCTCAGGCTCTGCTTATGAAATCTAGTGCAAAGCACTGTGTGCACCAGAATCCTATGATTTAAGGATAATTTCTTCCAATATTGATACATTATTAACTATGTCCATAGTTGATTGAAAGTGTTTTCATTTTTACCTAATGTCCTTTCTCTGCTCCAGTATCCTATTCAGGATACTGTTAGGGTGCAGAAAATGATTCCCCAAAATATGGCACACCGGCATGCTCAGTGCTTTAGAAA
The DNA here is from genome assembly GCA_004363605.1 of Indri indri. Classification (NCBI taxonomy): domain Eukaryota; kingdom Metazoa; phylum Chordata; class Mammalia; order Primates; family Indriidae; genus Indri; species Indri indri. The sequence goes on from RJWJ010021500.1 coordinate 302, forward strand.
ATTGAAAGGTCTCAGAAATAGGCCTCAGAATCAAGGTCCCTCCAACCTTGTCTTTTTTCTCCCTGCCACTAGCACGGGAAGGGACTTGCTCTGGAATTTAGTTTTCTAACCCAGAAAGTATATGAAGCCAACAAGAGTGACTTGGGTGGATTTACTTCTTGTTTTATTTTTTTAGAGACAAGGTCTCACTCTGCTGCTCAGGCTGAAGTGCAATGCTATGATCATAGCTCACTGCAGCCTCAAATTCCTTGGGCTCAAGCAATTCTCCCACCTCAGTAGCTGGGATTACAGGCATGCACCACTACACTTAGCTAATTTTTTTTTATTTTTGTAGAGATGGAGTCTCACTATGTTGTCCAGGCTGGCCTCAAACTCCTGGCCTCAATCATCCCTCCCACCCTGGCCTCCCAAAGTTCTGGAATTACAAGCATGAGCCACCATGCCTGTCAGGGTTTACTTTTTAAACACCAGATGAATGTTTAGGCTGATGCAGTTACCTGGTAAAGAGATGCTGTTGATCTGAAATATGATAGTGCAATGGGGTTGGAAAAAGTTGTTAGACTGAAAATGAGAATATTTTGGAGGTAGAATCTTGTGATTAAATGCATATAAATAGTGGGGGCTTCAATAGTAGAGAGAGGAGCAAATGAGGGACAGAAGAGTCAAGCTTATCTGGATAGACAGTATTTTTGCTGAGAAAGGAAACATAAGAAGGAAATCAAATTTGGGGTACATGTTGCTGTGAGGAATGAAGAAGTCAGTTTTGGAATGTGGAGTTTCCTATGGGTCATGCCAGTCGGCAGGTCTAGTGTGAAGTGAATCTCAAGTTCCAAAGAAAGGGCTGACTTTGGGAGCACTGATGTCTAGAAGACAATTAAGATCACAGAGCGGGATGAGGTAGGTCAGGGAAAGGGTGTAGAGCAGGAAGATGAGAAGGCTCAGACTGAACCTTGAGTTAGAACAATACCTAACGCACTCCAGCAGGAGAGGACCAAGATGCAGGGATGTGTGGTATCACAAAAGGGAAGAGAACCATTGGAAAAGAAGAGAGTGGTCAACCACATCAACTGAGGAGAGGACTGAAATGCTTCCTCTGGATTTAGAAACTAGGAGGGTGTGTTAGTTATTTTTGGCAAGAGTAGTTTTAGGGAAGCGATTGTGACAGAAACCAGATGAAATGAGCTGAGGAGTGAGCAGAGAATGACAAGCGACATGCAAAAGTGAGATTTGCTGCAGGCAGCTCTCTCACTCTCAAGAAGTGTGGCCATAAATAACGTAAGCTATTGGTGTGGGTGTAAATTGAAACAAACTCTTAGGAGAGAATTTGCCAATATCCATTAATATTTAAAATTTTGGGCCGGGCGCGGTGGCTCACGCCTGTAATCCTAGCACTCTGGGAGGCCGAGGCAGGCTGATTGTTTGAGCTCAGGAGTTTGAAACCAGCCTGAGCAAGAGCGAGACCTCGTCTCTACTAAAAAAATAGAAAGAAATTAATCGGACAACTAAAAATATATAGAAAAAATTAGCCAGGCATGGTGACACATGCCTGTAGTCCCAGCTACTCGGGAGGCTGAGGCAGAAGGATCGCTTGAGTCCAGGAGTTTGAGGTTGCTGTGAGCTAGGCTGATGCCATGGCACTCTAGCCCGGGCAACACAGTGAGACTCTGTCTCAAAAAAAAAAAAAAAAAAAAAAATTTTGTTACAGGTAGGTAATGTGTAGTGATCAACTCAGGATATTCAGGGTGTCTATCGCCTGAATACGACACATTTTTGTCAGGTATAGTCATCCTACTCTGCTATCGACCATTGATTCATTCCTTATGTCTTACTGTATGTTTGTACCCTTAACCCACTTCTCTCCATCCTCCCTCACCCCTGCTCACCCTTCCCAGTTTCTGTTATCTATTTTTCCACTCTCTACCTCTATATGTTCACATTTTTAGCTCCAACATGTAAGTGAAATCATGTGATATTTGTCTTTCTGTGTCTGGCTTATGTCACTTAAGATAATGACCTCCAGTTCCATCCATGTTGCTGCAAATGACATGACCTCATTCCTTTTTATGGCTGAATAGTATTCCATTGTGTGCATGTGTGTATGTGAGTGTGTGTGTGTGTGTGTGTGTGTGTGTGTGTGTACCACATTTTCTTTATCCGTTCATCTGTTGATGGACACTTAGGCTGATTTCCTGTCCTTGCTACCTTGAATAGTGACTGCTACAATAAACATGCAAGTGCAGTCATCCCTTTGATATATTGATTTATTTTCATTTGGGTAAATCCCATTAGTGGGACTGCTGGATCAAATGGCAATTCTATTTTTAGCTTTTTGTTTGTTTTGAGACAAGGTCTGGCTCTGTTGCCTGGGCTAGAGTGCAGTAGCTCAATCATAGCGCACTGCAGCCTCAAACTCCTGGGCCCAAGCGATTTTCCTGCCTCAGCCTCCTGAGTAGCTGGGACTACAGGCAAGCGCCACCACACCCAGCTAATTTTTCTATTTCTTATAGATATGGAGTCTCACTGTGTTGCTCTGTCTGGTCTTGAACTCCTGGCCTCAAGCAATCCTCCTACCTCGGATTCCCAGAATGCCAGGATTACAGGAATGAGCCACTGCACACATTTAGTTGTTTTGGAAATCCCCATACTGCTTTCCATAGTGGCTATACTAGTTTATGTTCCCACTAATAGTGTATAAGAGCTCCTTTTTCTCCAAATCCTCCCCAACGTCTGTTATATTTTTGTCTTTCTAATAATAGCCATTCTTAAGGAGGTAAGATGGTATCTCATTGCGGTTTTGATTTGCATTTCTCTAGTGCTGTTGAGCATTTTTTCATATACCCGTTGGCCGTTTGTATGTCTTCTTTTGAGAAATGTCTGTGAATTTTCATATGGCAAAATCTTGAGATAGGGAGATTATCCTGAATTTTTGGAGTGGTCTCTAAATGTAATCACAAGTGTCCTTAAAGAGGGAAGGAGAGAGAGAATTTATTATCAAAGGAAGAAAGCCTGTGACCAAGGCAACAAAGAGCTATTTGAAGACCCTATGCTGCTATGCTTAAGATGCAGGAAGGGACCAGGAGCCAAAAATGCAAGGAACGCAGCTCTAGAAGCTGGAAAAGGCAAGGGAACTGATTCCCCCTCAGAACCTCCAAAAGGAACCAGCCCTGCTGACCTTGGCTTTAGCCCAGTAAAACTGATTTCCGACTTATGGCCTCCAGAACTGGAAGAGAAAAAAATTGTGTTGTTTTAAGCCTCTAAGTTTGTGTGTTGTAGCAGCAATAGAAAAAACCCAGCCTATCACGGTTTTAACTTCTTGTCTTGCAATTGCCTGCTTATTTGTCTATATACCCCACCAGATTGTAAACTCCTTGAGGACAAGAATTATGTCTTATTGACAGTGACTTTCAATAAGCCTACCAGAGTGCTCGTCAACTGATATTACTTGAATATTGTTAAATAAACTATAACATACCTCCATAATAGAATATATATACATCCTTAACATGGAATTATAGAAAATATTTAATGTCATTAAAAAGTGAACAGAATATATTTAGTGAAACCCATGAGTTTACAAAATATATATACACTTTGATTCAAAATATATAAATTATCTGTGTACTATGTGTAGAAGGTACAAAAAAAGTCTCCAGGTGTTGAGATTATGATCATTTTGTTTTAATCTTTTAAACTATCTGTATTTAAATTTGTTTCTACAATAAACAGGTATTTGTTTTGTAATAGAAAAAAATATGCTCTAAATAGAATGCTCTCTAACAATATTTAAGCTGGCCAATAGTCAGTAAAGTAATACTGTCAGGTTTCAGTCTGAAATGTTGGTTCTTCACATGCCCATGGTCGAAGAATGACCAGATGCACCAAAGTAAGGCAAGCACAAAAATGAGGTTTATTGCGGAAAGAATGATAGGATTATAGGGCAAGAGCAAGATATGGGTTTACAGACCATGATACATATGCCACAGATGACTGGACCCATTGTCACAGCAAAGGGAGAGCAAAAGGAAAGGTGCAAAAAGACTTGGTTATGGTCTGCGTCTTGTTTTATAGTGCCCTGATTGGAACCTCCGTAGTGGCTCAGACGTCACCATGGAACCACTTTGATTGGACGGTTGGGAGTTGCGTTACTACACATGCAAGTTATTGTAGGTCAATTTCTGGACTCTATGGTATGTATGCTGCTTGGCCTGTGGGCTAGAGAGTCCTCTGCATTCTTTTGCAGCTGGTGCTCTAAGTTGATTGGCAGATTCATAGAGTATTCCCTATTCCCAGGTATGGCAGTTGCTGGGGAGATTAGGGTGGAGCAAGACCAAGATGGGGGCCTTATTTCCAGGCGATGCAATGGTACTAAAGCAACAGCACCCACTTTTGTCCCTAGGAGACCCAAAATCCCTTGCTATCTACCTAATAATACTGCTCTTAAAAAGATAAACTCTTGCACAGGATATGAAATTAGCAGCTTCCTCATGGCAAGAAATGATCAATACCTATTATTTCTAATCTTTTGAGATGAACTCTTTAAAAATTAATATCTCTTTAACAGCAGAGGAAAAAAGAAAAAACAAATGACTTCAACTAAATTTATTTTAGGAGCCTCTCCCTTTGTTGATATCTCTTTCATCTTGTGCATATGTAAAATAAATAGTCACTAGGGAATAGTACTAGTGCACTTCTGAGTACTGGAGCAATAGTAGCCCTATTTAGCAGCCACCAAAGGAGTTTGGCTTCCAGAAGTCAAGCCAGTAGAACTGAAACTGAGCTGAAGTTCCAGGGGAAAAAAAAAAAAAAAAAAAAAAAACCAAGAAGGCCAGTACATCATCCGCCAGGTAAGAGAAGATGGCTTTAGATTCCTAAAGAAATAACTTTGCAACTGCTCCTCTTCACACCGGCAAAATCCTTCGCTGACAATAACCGTTTACCTTTTGGAAAAATCAGATCTCCTTTTCTTTCTTTATTTCCTGTTCTAAACCACAACCACTCTCTCTTACTCCTTCTCCCTAAGTATAGATGTGAGTACTGAACTCTGACCTTTTCTTTTGCCCAAAAATTCCTTTCTAAGGGGGCCTGGTGAGTCATGCTTACAAATGGTAAAATCTCACTAAACAGGTTTCATTAACCAAATATAGTGTGATTTACTTCCCAACCTGATTCCAGGTATAGCATTAACATCACCTGAAAGACAGAAGGCACCCCTCATCTTAAGTCAAGCATCCTAGCAGATCCTTATCTTAAGTCCAGAGATCCTCCCGTCTGGACCTCCCAAAGAGTGCTCATACCTTTATCTTAACTTAAGAATTTCTTTTCTGGTCTTGCAGACAAAGCCTAACTCTTTCAGCCAATTGTCAGCTAAAGAATACCTAAACCCACCTAGGATTTGTAAGCTGAGATGCCCTGCGTTTTCAGGCCAAACCAATGTTTGCCTTCCATGTATTGATTTATGACTTTACTTGTAAATTCCTGTCTCCCCGAAATGTATAAAAACCAAACTGTATCCTAACCGCGGTAAGTCCACTTGCACAAGGCTTCTTGGGAGTGGCTCTGGGCCATGGTCCTCAAATTTGGCTCAGAATAAACCTCTTTTAGTTATTCCAGAGTTTGGATTTTTCCATCCACAGATGCAAGATTCTGTATGCCCTGTTTATTAAAACAATACCCAGCAATTAGACACAATGCTCTGGGCTTTCCAACCATGTCACAGGCAGAAGCCGTGCTTTTCTCAGGTCGAGCCTCAGAAAAAAACTTCAGGAAATCAGAGAACTTTCTTATTGACCTAAGACTGCTATGTGAGTTAGCTGATGGCAGACTCAAACTAGATGGGACCGAGGGAGCATAACTGGATTTTCCCCCAGAGAAGGAAGTTTGACTATTTCTATCAGTTACCAAACACAACTCCCCAATTATTTGAAAAGAGAGAAAAAGTACAAGGAGTACACCTTTTCTTTCTGGAATTTCTAATAGCTTTTCTTAAAAAAACGAAGTGGGTGTATCTGATGTACTTGCTCTGTGAAGCTTTCAGTCATCTTTCAAATGCATAGTTCTTACTGATTTATGATGGGGTTAGAGAGTGAGGGTGTGGTTTAAATGATCAGATGTTCTGATTGTTTGGAAAAGATATAAATAGATTGGATATAAATAATATGGATTTATTTTCCTGCACTTTACCAATGAAAAATAACTTCCATCTTGTGGAACATGTCTTTTTGTGTGATTTACTAAGATAAAACTGAGTAACGTCATTTTCTGGACTTTCACAGGGAGAACTTGTGTTTTCCATAGGTTGTCAAACCTTAATTTTTGTCTTACTGAAATGGAATCAAAGCTATACCACTTTCTGTACCATTTCTATACTGTCTCTGTAACTGTTTTGAAAGTTCTTTTTACTGCTGTAATTTGCTTCCCATTCACTTTTTGTTCAATGAGTTTGCAGTGATTCATATGTCATGTCTGGCCTGGATGAAAGAATTTTTTAGCCTAATAAATACAGACTGTTCTCAGAGACTCAGAGAAAACCTTTTGTGTGTTTGCTTCCAGGTAAACTCACATTTTGGCATAATTATACTTCAGATCAATAACAAGTATACAAAAAGATTTCCTTAAATATTCTTTGAACTTCAAAAATAATAAAATAGTATGTTCACATAGAAGAATGCAATATCAATGAATGAATTATAGTGACTTTAGTACCTCTTAGGGGAAAATTTTCTTTTGGTAGTCATGGGATAACCTATTAACTCTACCAAAAGCCAATCTATCATTTGAGATTATAAGTTTTCACTAGGAAACATTGCAGAAATTCCCAATGGGGTAGCAGAGGAAGAAGGATTTAAAAGTAGTAGTAGCTTAGCTGACATCCTGGATACACTCTGCTAAGGAAAAAAAAAAAACACAATTGCCTCAGACAGCATTATCCACATTGTTAGATTTCTCGACTTCTTGGTGATGTACCCCCTCCCCACAAGGAATATACTGATGAAATTTACTATTCATTCATTCTAGAAATTGCTAGTCAACACTGACCATGTGTCGGGTACTGTTCTAGGGAGTAGGAATGCAATGAAAAAAAGATAAAATCCCTATCTTCAAAATGTTTATATTCTAGTGGGAAAGGAAGACAATACACAAAGTTGGGATGCATGAATTTATTTAAGTGAATAAGATCCTGTCCAATAATGATTAGTGTTATGAAAGCAGGAAGAAGGTTCTACTTTAGATTTGAAAAAAAATGGTTAGAGTACTTTCTTAAAAAGCAAGCTCTGAGAGATTCCCCCCATGAAGAGAAAGAGCATGCCCAGTTAAGGCTGGGAGAGAGAGCGATTACAGACAAGGGTTAATGCTCTAAGGTGGTTGGGGGAGAAATAGCTTCCCATGTTTAAGTGACCAAAAGGAGGTCAGTGTTCTTGGAGGGTAGTGAATGCAGGCAAGGGACTAGGAGCTGAAGCCAGAGTAGTATGCAGAGGCCAGAATCGAATAGGGCCTTTGATGTGGATTTCACATTGCGTGGAATGGAAGCCACTGGATGAATTTAAACAGAGAAATGATATGGTGTCATGTGACTTATGTATTTGAAGATCACTAAGGCTGCTGTGTAGAGGATGACTACTGAGGGGCAAGAGCAGGCACATCCATTTAAGAGACTGTTCCACAGATTATGCCTCTGACTCTAATGACAGTGGTAGGAATGGTCAGATTATAAAAGTAGAACTGATAAGATTTGGTAAATTTCTTAAATGACTGTAAAGAAATGCCCAGTTATTCAATGCTAGGCTTACTCCATCTCTCTAAGAGAGAGCTTATTGTGCCATGTCAGTTTACTCTTCAAAGCGCCCGAAATATTCACAGCATAGAGGCCAGTCTCCAAAAGGGCAAGAAATCCTTTAAAGTTCGCAGCTAATACATCCATTTGCCTTTTCAAGTTCCACTCCTAGTACCACCCTCTCTGTGTCCTAAACTGTGCCAGAGGACTGGGTCATGTGTAAGGCTACTTTCTCCTCCTCTTTCATGCCCCTGAGGAACTCTGAGTCATCATTTTCAACCCCAAAGACACTCCCACAGTTGGAGAGGCAAGTTAGTTGCTGCTTCCTCCATGAGTTTATTGAAGCCCAAATAATCTTTTACATTGTGTTCTAATTTTTCTCAGCAGGCTAAGATCCCTAAGGGCAAGGATTGCATTGTATTACCTGTATTCCTAGAGCTTAGGCCTCTCCAGTTCTTTAACTGCTTGTGGAAATGAATAAATGAATGAGTGAATCATACTAAAGGTCATTCAAGAGGGGAGGGCAGATGAAGAAAAAAAAGAATATAAATGTATTTATTACACTGAACTGTACACTTAAAAATGATAAATATGATAAATTATATATGTATATTTTACTTCGATAAAAACTAAAAAATTAATAATTGTCAGCGAAATAATTAAGACATTGATACTAAACCCAGCAGAAATAAAACATAAAGCAAAAAAATAAGAACAAATCTCACTTCTGGATACAATTACAACCCCCTAGAAAAATTGCAACTAAATTAAAAATGTTATTGAAAGAATAATGTTCAATGGTCAGCTGAGGTGCCTTCCAGGAATGCAAGCATTGGAAAATAAGCAAGAAAGATAATATGTTTTTTTCCATACACGCTGAAAATGTATTCAATAAAATTCACATTTGTTCTTCCTGCAAATAAAACTACTACAATACTGAGGATTAAAAAAGTCATTCATTGTATTCATTTGTTGGTAGCATATTAGAACCTTCTATGATCATTCTTTAACCGCTCTTCGCATTGACTGTTGGTTTGACAGTGCCAAGAATTGTCTTTGCCTCCTTGTTGTGCAATCTTATTAATAGCATTTTCCTTCCTCTCATTCCCCCACAGGTGTGATTCCCACACAAGATGGCTAGTCTGTTTTCTACATGCTGTGGTAAACACGCCAAACCTAGTGAACCAGCAGAAGGCAAGCAAGACAAGGAATAAGAAGAAAAAGTCCAAATGAAGCAGAACATCGCTTTACTGAATGATGTCTGTGTCAGAGTGGGGCATGTGATTTGACTCAGGCATATCTGTGTCCCCAAAGGGGGTTCTGATAAATAGCACCTCCTATGGGCTTTCCTGATTATTTCGGCCATTGCTGGAGTTTTGTCACTGTTTGGGGCTTTATGTTACACAGAGCTGGGAACCTCCATCCAAAAGTCAGGGGCAAGTTATGCACACATCCTAGAAGATATTGGCGGATTTACTGCTTTCATTCAGCTTTGGTCATCTTCACTGTACATTGAGCCAAAAGGATAGGCCATAAAGGCAATCGTATTTATGAAATATGTTATTGCAGCACTTGGCCAAGCTGTGAGCCCCCATATGAGGCAGCAAAGTTGATCTCAGTTGCCTACATATGTGAGTATACTACTTTGCCCTTCAGACGCTAATCAAGGAGACTTCACAGGCAATTTTTAATGCCCTATACACCTAATAATATCTCAAATTTAGCTGAGAGCCAATCTATTTGTGGGAAGTAGCCATTTCTATTCTAGTAATATTCAATTTTTGAACTTAAGGCCTTTTTATCACCCTGAAAATTGCATTCATTTTTTTCAGATTGATTTTACTTACAAATTTTATGAAAAATAATTGGTAACTTCAGGTCCATTACCCACTAACAGTTATTGGTGGTGACAAACCTAGAATGAGAATCTAAACCTTGATAGTTTAATTCTGTTCCATTCTATTCATTTATAAATCATCTATATGTTAAAAACTGTGTGGACATAAAAATAAATTCTGGCTCAATGAGGTTATATTCTATTGAGAATTTAAGACATATATAAATAGCTTAGGCAAAATGACATTCCACCAGAAATGTATAAACAAATGCTATAATGAGGTGAGAGAGCACATATTTGGATTGGGCTTAAGAAACAGTTTCTTAGAGAGGGTGACTGTCAAGATAGACTTTGAAAGATTGAATTCTAACAAACAGAAATGTAAGGGCAAGGTCGGGGGTGGTTTTGATATGAGTCTGCAAGCAATTGATTTATCATGGTCTCTGTGCCAACTTCTCTGCTAATGATAATCTGTATTTGCAGCTGCTTCCCAGCACTAGCATCACCACCTCAGCTCCATCTCAGATCATCAGGCGTTAGATTCTCGTAAGGAGATTGCAACCTAGCTCCCTCATGTGTGCAGTTTACAGTATGGGTTGTGCTCCTATAAGAATCTAATACCTCTGCTGATCTGACAGGAGGCTGAGCTCAGGCGGTGATGTGAGTGATGGGAAGCAGCTGTAAATACTCACTCGGGTGCTGTGCACCTGGTTCTTAACAGGCCACAGCCCCAGGGTTGGGGACCACAGAACTGTGGAAAGAGCACCAGAATATCAAGTCAGGAGACCTCGATTCTAATTTGACTCTAGTAGTTGAGATCCATTTGAAAACATTACTGAAACTTTGCCAAGTTTCAGTTCTCTCAGCCATTAAGTGAGACTGACCCTGAGGTGGAATTCCTAGGACCTTCTAGTAACAAAAGTTCAATGAAATGTAGAGCATTAAGAATTGGTACTTAGAAGTCCAAAGTCAAAATTTATATCATTGTGTGATAAACATACCTTTTCTTATAAGCTTGCTACTTTGGTAAAATACACATTTTAAAAAACATTCTGATAATAGCCGTTGTTTTATTCATTACTAATGTACTTTTATGCCATGCAAGTTAGTATCACCCCAAAGTTCAGATACTTTAAATTAAATCAAAACATTCACAATGCTATTTTTTCAACAAATATGTATTGAATTCTTAGAGGAGGAAAAAATGGAAAAGAAACATTCTTGCCCTCAAGGAGATCAGGTTAGAGACAAAGGAAGAAAATCAAAATATAAACAACCAACCATAATGTATCTACCTACTAAGGACAATCAGGCCTTAGAGGCTAGAAAATCTTCACCAAATCCTATGTGGAAATTAGAAAGAAAATGGCAGAAGTTGAAGTGAGAGTATAGCCAGGAGAAGGCCAGTTAACTGGTTCCCAAAGAACCAAACATGGCATTCTTGCTTTAACTTATCAAATTTCAGACTCTGGCCCTCTGTTTTTAAGCTCAAACACAGATTTTGGCGTTAAGGTGGGAGTGGATCCATTTGTCAGATGGGTACACACAGATTCCAAGATTGACAAATCAAATTGGAATACAGTGCCATTTTTAAGGGCAAGAAATAGAACTGTTGCTGGGCCCCCATGATTTCTTGAGGAATACATTCTCTTCCAGTAGTCAGATCTGTGCTGAAACCTAAATTGTAAATAAAAGAACACAGAATGAGGGTATGTCATCATCTTCCCAACAGAGATATAGTAATTGAGGTTTTAACCTTGAATGTTCTCTTACCCGAGAAATGCCTGAGTTGATGCTACAAGGGTCACTTCTCTGATCCTCTCCTACCTATTTTAATTAACTCATTCTTTAGGTATGTTAATCTTTCCCATGAAACTAACTCTTTTTCAAATTACAAAATATTTCAAATATACAGAATATAACAAGGATTCCATGTAACACACATATAGGGTGATAAGATTTTACAATATTACTTTCAGACTTTCTTTTAAGAAATGAAACACTATAAACGGAACTAAAGCTCCATTCCTTTATCTTTCTCTCATCACTACCACTTTTTTCTCCCCAGATTAAATAACTATCTTGAAGTAAATGTGAATTGTTCTGAAGTTTTTTTAAAAATCTTATTATATATGAATATATCCGTAAATAATAGTGTCATTTCATAAACGGTACTGTACTATTTATATTCATTTGCAAATTGAGTTTTTCTCTCAACATGCTGTGTTTGAGACACATCCCATCTTGCACTGCATTGGGCACAGCACACCACAACAGAAAAGTGGAAGAAAAATTACTTCACTTCAGGAGGAAAGTAAACTATTGAATCTTTGGGATAATTACAGATCTCTCTTTTGATCCTTTAGGTCATGATTTTTTTTTCCCAGTGAGTTGTTATCATTAGTTAAGTCATGGTTCAGGGTCCCAGCATGGAGATCACATGTACCCAGGTTCCTCTTTACCACCCTGGGTGAAGGACAGAGGACAGAGGAGAGGTTGGGTAGAGCCAGGTCAGGTCTTCCCAGGAAACATGCCTTCTGCCCAGCAGTTGTCTTAGGCTGAGGCCCAGGATGTGGCACAGATAGACTTGTATGCATACTGGCACCATTTGCACACAAGACATCACCTCCTTCAGCAGTCATTGCCTTCTCACAGTAGTGGAAGTCCAGGTAGTTCTTACAGCAGTTCCTGGTCTGGTTCTGGCCAAGGAAGTGGCTGTCGAAAGGGGCAGTCCTGTGGTTTTTGATTTTGGTCTTGATGTCTTCTGCTGTGGTGCTGACTCCTAAAGACGCCCGTGATGCAGCTGGCAGCTCAGTGTGACCCTCAGCAAAGACTATCATGATTTTTTAATTTATTGGGCAGAGAGAAATCATGACAAAATTCTTGAGGAAAATGGCATTTTTGTCCCCGGTGCCGTTCACATGAGTAACACTTGCAAAAGCGCATGGAAAATTAGTGTGCATGAAAAGCATGGAAAAGATTAAAATTGAAAAGATGGCCCTACATGTCTTGGGCAGAATGCCTTCAAACTACTGATCTCATGAAACATTTTCAGAATGCTGGTATGTTTGAAAAGCTCATTGGAAATACCTGGGAAAATTTGTGAAGGGAAGGACTTGGTGAACCAATCTATCACAAGACTGAGTGGCAGCTATTTATTGACAGACAGGAGGAAACTTGTTCTCTCAAACTTAGAAAATGTATTGTTTTTTTAGAAATTGTGGTAGAAAATGTGTTCTTAACTACAGGGTATATTAAGTGTTTCTTAATTGGTGTTCAGCAAAGAGGAAGCTACCAGACTTAAGTAATACCAGTCTAGAGCTCAGATTTGCTAAGACAGGTTAAGATTTGCTTATTCCTGTCCCTATTCTGGTTTTTATAAGGGTTAAGAAGACTATCAAGTATTTCAGAATATAGAATGATTTTGAAAAGGCCCAGAGCAGAGCGAGGCTTAATTTTCCTTAAGCTTCCCAGGCTGTATTTTGAGTCTATCCTGTGCTAATTCAAACTTACCTTTATTCCTACCAACTCCATTTTTCCTTTGATTGCTACTTTTCAACTTACTATGACACAAGAAAACTACTTAAGAGACTCTGGTTTTGCTGTTAACCTTCTCAGAAGTGGTGTGCCAGTGCCTTGTCAGAGTCATTGTACAGTTAGTTGCACAATTGACCACTTGAAAGTAACTTCCGTCATCCTAAAAAATAGAGTGGGATTATAAATAACATAAGTTAAACACATGAAATGTTTTAACTCCTTTTCTAAACTCGGAAGCATTCTTTACTCAAAGAATCCTTGAATTTTAGAGTTGGAGGGTTTCCTACTCTAAAATAGTCAACTAGTCCAGTTGGAAATCATCTATCGCTTTAAAACTTATCCTTCATGAATAAGACAATAATTATAAATAACATTGATTAAATATTTAGGCTAGGCCAGATCCCATACAAATTATTTAATCATCAGGATAACCCTATGAGTTAGGAACTATTATTATCTCTGTTTTTTTTTTTAAAAATGAAGAGGCCAAGGGTCAGAGACTTCTCCAGGTTTATGCAATATGACAGCAAGTACTCCATCCAAGTCTGACAATGAAACCCTGTTTTCCTAATGTCTTTGTGAGAATTTCTCCCAGTTAATAATTTTTTCATGTGTACAAAAGAAAAAATTAAAATACTGCTTTTAAAAATTATTCTAGGCAACACAAAACCTAAACAATCCATTGGAAGATTCCACCCTGACCCAGGACACATTGCACCAGCTCTGTATTCAGCCCTTTATTCCCACATAGGACGGGATATGGTCAATTTAATTGCTGAAGAAATAAAGAGATCTGAAAGGTACTGCACATTTCTATTCTATGGGATGATCTATGAAACTGGGGCATAATTTGGGGCTAGTGTGATCATACAAATTTAATATAAAAAGTATAGAAAGGGCCGGGCACAGTGGCTCACGCTTGTAATCCTAGCACTCTGGGAGGCCGAGGCGGGTGGATTGTTTGAGCTCAGGAGTTCGAAACCAGCCTGAGCAAGAGTGAGACCCTGTCTCTACTAAAAATAGAAAGAAATTAATCGGACTAAAAATATATAGAAAAAATTAGCCGGGCATGGTGGTGCATGCCTGTAGTCCCAGCTACTTGGGAGGCTGAGGCAGAAGAATTGCTTGAGCCCAGGAGTTTGAGGTTGCTGTGAGCTAGGCTGACGCCATGGCACTCTAGCCCAGGCAACACAGTGAGACTCTGTCTCAAAAAACAAAGTATAGAAAGCATGGAACTTAGTTATGTCTTATATGTTCACAAGAATTTTTGAAGAAATATGTGTAGGAATGGGCTTAGAAGGTAAGATTGGAAAATTAGAGGTGTGAATAACATGTGAACAAGGGTTTAGAAGCCAGGCTGCAAAGAGTGTAACAGAAATGACATCAAGAGCCTCGAGTGGGCCGGGCGCGGTGGCTCACGCCTGTAATCCTAGCACTCTGAGAGGCCGAGGCAGGCGGATTGTTTGAGCTCAGGAGTTCGAGAACAGCCTGAGCAAGAGCGAGACTTCATCTCTACTAAAAAAAAACAGAAAGAAATTATCTGGACAACTAAAAATATATAGAAAAAATTAGCCAGGCATGGTGGCACATGCCTGTAGTCCCAGCTACTCGGGAAGCTGAGGCAGTAGGATCGCTTGAGCCCAGGAATTTGAGGTTGCTGTGAGCTAGGTTAACGCCACGGCACTCACTCTAGCCAGGGCAGCAGAGTGAGACTCTGTCTCAAAAATAAAAAAAGAGCCTCAAGTGGCAGGTTCTCCTCTATCCCATCGGAGACAGCGTGGGAACCAACCTAAAGACATTCCAGGCCTTCACACATGCTGTGTCCACTGTTCACACCACTCATGTCCACTCTGCTGCTTGTGGTTAACTCTCCTACTCATCCTTCGAATTTTGACTTGACCATCGATTTCAATAAGCCTTTCCTAAGCCCACACCTGGGAAACCATTCTTGTCCCTCTTCTGTGTTCCCATAAAGCAGTGCATTTCCTCTATCCCTCTGTATTGTGGGTATTCATTTATTTGTCATGAGTTTCATCTAAACTGAAAACCCCAAGTCTCTCTTGCTCATGATTAGTCCCCAGAACCCAAAGCAATGCTGGCACATAGTTGTCACTCAGTATTTTCCAAATAAATTCAGCAAAGGTCAGGCGCTATGAGACGACTGGGGATTTTCAGGGCTGAAGGGAGAATTGACACCTTTAGAGAGGCTCAGTGAGGGAGCCTAGAGTGAAGAGTGTTCAGGCTGGCTTTTGCTGTTGGGATTAGCTTTCTATTGCTGCAGAAACAAATTACCAAAACTCAGTAGCATAAAACAACACAAGTTTATCATCTCACATTTCTGTGGGTCAGAAATCTGGCATGTGTCTCATGGGACTAAACTCTAGGTATGGTAGAGCTACATTCCTTCGGAGAAGCGCTAGGGGAGACGCCATTGCCTTGCTCACTGAGGTTGTTGGCAGAGTTCAGTTCCTTGCGGTGGTAGGACTGAGGTCCCCCATTCACCCACTGGCAGCTGAGAGCTGTTCCCAACTCCTCAGGGCTGCCCACGCTCCTTGGCTCATGGCCCACTTCCTTCAGGTTCAAATCCAGCAAGGATAAAGAGAATCCCTCTCACACTTTCCATTTCTCCTGCCTCTTCTCTAGATAATCAAGGGAGTCTCTTTATTTTTTAAGTCAGTTGATCAGCAACCACAATTCCATGAGCACCCTTAATTCCCTTACTTGAACATATTCACCATAATGCAATATATTTGCAGACATAACAGTGAGATGAAGATCATAGGGTTAAAATCCCACCTGCCACACTATCAGTGCCTCACAATTTCTTCTTTCATCACATGGCAAGGATAAGAAAATGCATATTCTGTAATGGGAAGCTTAATGACTCTTCTGTAACTATAAATATGCTTGTAAAGAAAGTGAATATAATTGACTTTTTCAAAACAAAGCCTATACCAGTTGTTTTTATTTCAAGATCAAAGTTTCTTAAAGGAGGAGGGAGGAGGAGATGGAGAGAGAGAAGGAGGGAGAGAGAGGTCTTGGAGAAACTTTTCTAAACTCTGGAAAAAATCACCACCTCTGCCCACATGAAAATCTTCCATTTAGGGTGCAATTGGTATTCTTGGGTTATTTTTCAAACATTCACACAGTATAATGTCTTTTATGTTTTTCTTCTTAGGAACCTACCATTGGCCATTTGTGTGTCCAGGTCCATTGTCACCATCATTTAGATACTGATTAATGTGGCTTATCACATCAGACACGCCTTCTCTCCTGGCCAGTGATGCTGTTGCCATGGTAAGTTTGAAACAATCTACTGCCCTTTCCCTCTACTGAGTTTTTTCACAAGGGGAAAATGTGACCCATTTGCCCCTCTCTATGCCAGATTCATTGTTGAAAAAGAAATGAGGGAATTAATAGTATGGGAGCATTGTGAAAGTGAAAGAAGTTAATACATGTAACGCTCACAAGGGAGCTTGGCATAGTCATCAAAGCTTACTCACCACAATTCTTGTTACACTGAGTTCAGATCAGTAAGAAATGCTGGCTATGGTCACAATGATCAGCTAAAGATCACACTGTGCATATGAAGGATCCTCAGGAGGGGTGGTTCTGATTCCCTATGGCAAGGTAATACAGACCCACAAAAATGGGCATAGGGTTTCCTGGACTAATCTACTTCCAGCTAAGAGGATCAACAGATGGGAATTTCCCATTCATGCTTGTGTTACTATGTCCATGACCTGGGTGGCTTTCAAGGGCCCTGAGCTAACTTACCCAATATGCTGCCCAACAAGCTAAGAGTATGTCTGCAACAAATTCCTCGGATGAGGCTGCCTGATAAGAGTTGTGTCAGGGATTAACTATATCCACAATATCCTAATATATGGACTGATTTCACTCCTTTTCTTTTTTAACCTTTCATTTTCAGCTTTGGAAACACTCCAGATTAGATATCCCTAGGTCTGCTTCTCAACCTGCCAGTTTAACAAACAGATATTCTAACTTCCTGTAAAACTGAGAAACAAAAGAAGGAAGAATGCTATTTTGAGGCCTAACAGAACAGCATAGTGTGGGCTAATGCATAGTGTGGTCTGCATTTATAAATGTAGTATTAGGTACTCGAGAGGAACTAAACATAGGAAAATGTTTGTAAGCATGCATGATATAGGCATTAATTACTTTTCTTTTAGGTTTTAATTGGATAACTTAGAATTTAGATATTTCCCTACACAAACCATAGGGATCATCATCACAGGACAATTTTGATATTATCTGTACAGTTTATCAATTTCTCAGGTAGCACTGAGTCCATTCTATTTTATTCCAAATCTCTGTACCTGTAATTAGTGCTAAAAGTAAACTGTGTATTCTCAATTATGAGGGTTTTTTAAATAATCATTTTATTTCACCACCTCTCCCCAAACATTAATAATAAGTCCTTGGCAGTGTTCAGTGGCTAATTCTATTACAGTGGTTCTGTTTTGTTTAAATGGACTGAAATCATCAATTATTAAAGCATCCAGGTAAGAAAAACCAAATGTGCTGCGAGCTGTTGGTGTTTTCAAAGCTCAGCTAAGGGAAATAGGTAGCTTCTTAAGTTCCCTGGTGCTAATGAACTGCAGCCAAGCCTTTTGATTACTTCTTGGTCTTGTTTTCACCATAAACACATTTCAGGATTCCAAATGCCAAAATAAGGACTCTTTTTAGTCGTGTTTGTCTTTCACTAGTTGTGCATGAACATGGCCCATAACTCTAAAAAGAGTCAACCTATAAAGGAATTCAGTAAAGTTGCAGGATATGAAACCAAAATACAAAATTTGCGGCATTTCTATTCACAAATAATAACCTAGCTGAAAAAGAAATCAAGAAAACAATCACATTTATAATAGCATAAAAAAGAAATACTTAGGAATAAATTTAACCAAGAAGGTGAAAGATCTGTATACTGAAAACTATAAAACATTGATGAAATTGAAGAAAACACAAATAAATGGAAAGATATGCCATGATTATGGATCAGAACAGTTAATATAGTCAAAATGCCCATACTGCCTAAAGCAATATATACCTTTGAGGCAATCCCTAGCAAAATCCCAATGACATTCTTCACAGAAATAGAAAAAAGATAATCCTAAAATTGGCACAGAACTACAAAAGACCCCAAGTAGCCAAAGCAATTCTGAGAAAAAAAGTTGACATAAAAATGGCCAATAGGAGCATGAAAAGATGATCAACATCATTAATCATCAGGGAAACACAAATCGAAACCACTAAGAGATACAGCCTCACACCTGCTAGATAGCTGTTAACAAAAAGATAACAGATAACAAGTGTTGGTGAGGGTGTGGAGAGAAGGCAACCCTTGTACACTATTGGTGAGAATGTAGACTGGTGCAGCCATTATGGGAAACTATATGGAAGTTCCTAAAGAAATTAAAGATAGAACTACCATATGACCCAGCAATTCCTCTTCTGGGTATATACCCAAAGGAAATGAAATCACCACCTCATAAAGATCTGCAGTCCCATGCTCATTGTAGCATTATTCACAATAACCAAGATATGGAAACAACCTAGATTTCCATCAATAGATAAATGAATAAACTATGGTATATACATGCAATGGATATTGTTCAACCTTAAAAAAGGAAGCAGTCCTGACATTTGTCACAACATGGATAGACCTGGAGGGCATTATGCTAAGTGAAGTCAGCCAGACACAAACAGAAAGATATTCCATGATCTCATATGTGGAATTTTTTTAAAAAGTAGTCAAATATATAGAGATAAAGAATAAAACAGTGGTTACCAGGATTGGGGGGTAGGGGAAGAAATAGGAAGATGTTAGGTCAAAGGATACTAAGCAGTAAATGTGTAGGATGAACAAGTTGAAAGAGCTAATGTACAACATAAGGACTATAGTTAATAATAGTGTATGGTGTTCAAGATTTTTGCTAAATGAGTAGATTACAGCTGCTCTTGCCATAGCAGGGAAAACGGGGAACTCTGTGAGATGATATGCAAATTTGTTCTGCCGTAGTAACCATTTTACTATATATATGTATATGAGCATCTTATGACAACATGTTGTATACATTAAATATACACAATAAAATTTATTTCTAAAAAAAAAAGAGTCAGCATTTTCCAGGATATGGGTAAGTGTTTGCACGAAGTATCTCAGTCACATCACATATTGTACATAGTCGTTGGTCAGGACAATTACATAGCAAGTACTAATGTGGAAAAATGCTGAGTAGATGAATACAAAGTGAAAGGAGCCAACTGATGAGCACAGCAAAATGGGCTGCAGAAAACCAATACCCATGCACACCCCCTCACAATGTACTTAAATTCCCTCCTGTCTGTCCACTGCAGGTTTGCTGCTTGGCCATCTTAGCTGCCCTAAAGCTGGCTAGACTACTGGTGGGCAATCAAAAAGCTGCTCAGCAAACTAATTACAAAGAGAAAGAAGGAGATTAGGCTATGGGCATGTTTGGAAGAAAATTTTGGGGACATGTTCCTATAATAGTTGGGATGGTGAATGGTAAAGATGGAGCAGTTCCCACAATCATTTGAGTCTAGTCTATTTTTTATTGAAATGATAATAACAAATTAGCTTTGCTAATCTTATTTCATTTACCATAACAAACCCTGTAAAATTGTTGCTGCTGATGGAATCATTATCCTTATCTTTGAGTTGGGTAAACCAGCTATTCAGAGTGATGTAACAGGGATTTACCCAAGACCAGATGCCAGTAAGTGGCAGAGCTCAGGACTCAATCTCACGTCTCTGACTGTAGCTGCTATCGCCTTTCCACCACACCATGCCCCCTCTAGCCAGTGGTGAGTGAGGTTGGCTTCTGTCCAGTGAAAGAAATGGCTCTAGTTTTTCATTTCCTCTTATGTGGTAGCACTTGGTCCTGTCTGCCCCCATCCCACTCTTCCCCTAACTCCTGATAAGTGACTAAACCAAATGGTAGGTATGAGGGGATTTCCAGTTGTACTAGCTTGTTCCTGCATGGTCTTTGGCTTTTTGGGGAGTAATGAGCAAAAAAAAAAAAAGTGCCTCATTATGTGTGCCATCTGAATTTCTCTCCCTTTCTTGCCATGTGTATTTACATAGAAATACCAGTTGCTATGTTTTCAGAGTGTCTAGCTGATGACAGCTGAAGCCTCTCATTCTTCACACCCATTTTCTGGGCTCCTTTATGTGGGCTCAAGAGAAGGGCAACTCCCCTGCAGTTGGAGCATGATCCATGTGGAACAATTCACACCAGTCCCCGCTCTTCTCTTCAATGTAAGTAAATCTGATGTGCATCTTACAGAAACTGTTATTGGCAAGAATTCCTCTCTTGTCCCACTCATTTTCTATATTCATATATCTGAGAATATTCACAGATCTCTACCAAGATTTAAAATAAAGGAAGTGCATCTTAAAGCTCCTTAAATCTATGAGGAACCTAAGAGCCTGTGCCAGAGACAAGCAGGACATGGAGCCTGAAACAACACATGCCTCCCTAGGGTCCTCTACACTCCTTCTGCTTTAATGGAACAATCAGAAGACAAGGTCATCTCCCTTCTTGTCTTCCTATTAGATTTCAAGAGTTTTGAGTTTGTAGACTTAATTACAGTATGGCCATACAAGCATTAGTTTTTCTCCAATAAATAATGGTCATTAAAAATCTCTTCTTCTTTCCCTGCCTACACTCTGATGACAGTAGCACTATCCTTTCAGGTAGTACTTGTTTTCTTTTTTGTTGTTATTGCTTTATAAATTTGAGAGCGAGAGAAAGAGAAGAGGGCATAGAGAACCTGATCTCTCCTCTATGCCCAGAGGGCCATTCGGCTGGCTTTCTTCTAACCACAAAAGTAGACAGTACAGATGTTCATTTGGTTGAATTCCTAATTTTCCATTATAGCTATCCATATGTTTGAAAATAAGAATAAAAAACAAAGACTTACTTTAATCTTCTTTTCAATCTATTGTGTTTCCTTGCAAACCCAATAACTATTAGCATGACCCACAATGTTCAAGATTAGTCCCCAACAATTTTGACAAGCTCATCTCCTGCCACATCCAAATATTCCAGTCCCTCTGGCTTCTTGCCCTTCCAAGTCTGAAGGATGAGTTATCCACTATGGCTAGAAAAACTCATCTCTATGCATTTATATTTGAACATTATTACCAACTAAATAAAAGGTAGATAGATTGCTCTTTGCAACTATTAAAAAGGGATTATTTGGCTTTTTCCTAATATATAGGACTAAAGTTTCTATCCTATCTAGTTTTTGACATATGAAGATTTATTTCTATGAATTGTTGCAAGGATGAAAATACATTTTCTGATTGAAAAATATTTATTCCTTGGAAACACTGTAAGTGGAGTATTTTGATATCTTTTCTACTGCTACAGCTTTGTCTTCACGGAAAACATCAGTGAATCACAGCTTTGATAATCTCAGACTCACAATAATTACCACTTGTTTAGTATTTGCTATGAGCCAAACACGGTGATAGAGACTAGGATTTCAGAAATAAGTTAGATGCAATTCCGTCCCCAAAGAATTAATGCCTAATAATAACAACAGGGTTATGTCCATTGTGGGGGTAGTTGGAAGCCACATTTGAGTGCAAAATAAGAATCATCTCAGGTCAAGCTATAGTAGTGTGAAGGGAGCGCAGAGTTGGCTTGAGATTAGAAAGGTTTTCTAAAGAGGTCACCCACTAGAGTCAGCTTCAAAGTTGGGTAAAAACGATGAAATACACTGACAGTTAAGGGCAGTTTAGGTGGAACAGAATGTGTGCACATCATCTAACATGGTCACTGAAGATTAAGTAAGAATAACAAAAAAGCCTTGCTAAGTGCTACATGGAGGGAGAGACAACCTAACCAACAATCATGACAAGGTATGACCAATATTATATTAGAAGCAAGCACAAAGTCCAAAAACTGCATAGACACGGGGTACTTCACTGAACTCTGCAGATTTGAAAGGCTTCCCAGAACAGTAGTGCTTTAACTGAGTTTTAATGAATAGAAATTTTCCCTATGGCCAGGGAAATGGGGACAAAAGGATAGTTAAGGAGAGCTTGTACAGGAGAAGATATTGGAAATAGAATAAATAGTTCGTAGTTAGTTATTTGGCTTTTATGATGTGCTTGACACTGGATGTGATCACAAGATAGGGTAAAGATTGACCTTGGACAAGACACAGCAGCCAGATGGGTCTTTTTAAAAAGTAAATCACATTATTTCACTCTCCTATTTAACAACCTCCAAAGATGGGTTCCCCTCGTAAACACAGTAAGTGTTGTGGGTCCTTAGCATGACCCACAATGTTCACCATGATTAGTCCCCTACAATTTCAACAAGATCCTCACCTGCCACGTCCACATTGTCCTGTCCCTCTGGCCTTTTTTTCTGTCTGGTTAGGAGGACAAACCTTTTTCTTCCCCTGGGCATTTGCAATCACTCTTCTCTCTGCTTAGAGTGCTCATGCCTCATTATTCAGGTCTTAGCTCAAATGCTTTGAGAAGCCTTTCATTACCCACCTATGATAGTAGCCCTCTTCCCCCAACCCATTGCCCAAGACTATCTCTATCCCATTTTCCTGTTTTACCATCACATCATAGTTATTGCAACCTTAAAATGTCTATTTATTTGCTTTGAGTTATCTGCCTCCTCCAACAATACCCCAAAGAAACAGAGACCTTATTTTTCTCTTAGACACTGCTCCAACTTCAGCATCTAGAAGACTCAGCAATTATCTGTTAAATAAATGAATGAATAATGAGCATGAGCGTGAATAAGCAAAGGAGTGTTCATGATCATGAGAAATGAGATTAGTTTAAAGGGTTTTCCTGGGTAAGGGTAAGCTCAAAGTAGGAAACTGAAAGGCTGAATTGATGAAGACATAAATAATAATCCATGCGGAAGTATATTACAAAAGTTTCTTAAAAAGGATCTTAATGTAGTGAGCATGACTATATACACTGTGAATGTTTGTGCAATCCTGAAAATTTATGCCAATGAATTTAAATTTTCATCCGTATAACTCTGTAAAAACATTCTTAGCTTTGGTAGGGCCTGGTAGCTATGATGTATCTTGTGCTGGAAGACATCTTTCAACTAATTCATTGACTATCATTCCTTCAGCTACTGGTTCTATGTCAGGCTCTCCATTATAAAATTAATGTACTTAAGGAAAACACAGCCTGAAAGGCCAAGGCCATCACAGTAAATAATATATATGCTACCTGAAAATGCCTCACAATGTTGCTTGAGGATAGTCTATATTATCGGTATGATTTCTTGGTAAAAATATTTAAATAAAAGAAACGCCTAAGAGAAGCAAAGGTGACTTTAAAAAAACTCACTCTTTACTCAATATTTACACATCTAGAAACTTATCCTCAGGATAAAATTAAACAGAAGTGAAAAATTAAGCGTGACAATGTTAATAATACCTTTATTTGTAAAAGCAAAAAACAATAACAAAAGAAAATATGCATCAAAAAATTTTATTGAAAGGCCCCATTAAAAATACTCACCTAAAGGTCATTTACTCTCAAAAATTGTCACCTTCTTTGCAACACACTTTATATTATAGATTTAACATTTATGTCTCGTAATTGATGTAACTGACAGAACCCACTGCTGTGTTGTCAGGTATATTGCAGACTTGATAACTATACCATCTTCCTGGTGAATGATACTTAAAAATTAAAACTAAACAATTGAAAATAAAGTGCGAATCATTTGGGGAAGTTATGGCTCTAATTTTTTTGTCTTCCATTGCATCATAGTTCACCATCATAAGCCATTTTTCTTAAGAAGAGACTGTAATGAAATTTCATTAGGAAACAATTAATAAAGAGAGGTTGAACTATTAAAAGAGTATGGTCTTTTACATACTAAGTCTTTCACATAATAAATTGCATAAAAGAGGAAAAGAAAGCAAAATAACTGAAACAGTGTTTGTAAAGAGAACAGATGAAAGGGGTTAATGAAATGGAATAATAAATCTGTGCATAATTTTCACAGATGGCTGTGATTCCAGATATTATCTATGAGCAGCATTTAATATATTTGATAGTTTAATTTTAATTCATCAATTCTAAGTATACAAAATTTAGAAATGCTGAGATAATGTGACTTGCTGTTTCTAGCTCTTGGATTTGTCACTGAACGCTGTGATACCAAATACATTAGCATGTACTACACTGCCTCCTCGCTTCGGTGACAGAAGGCTGTGAATGACATCACATTTGACTACAAATACTAACTAGCTCATTTGTTCCTGCATCACTCCTAGCACTTGATGAATATTATAAATACCAACAGGCATTTGTATTGCCTCTTTTATAAGTTTATTGGGAGATGTATACTCTTGTACCTAGAGATGTTTTTGCTTATAATCAGTTCTATAAATTGGAAAAATTGCAGTAGTAGATCCCGATCAGTTTGCTTCAGTTTCTTTTTTTCGAATTGAGAAAGGGTCTTACGCTGTAGTCAGGCTAGAGTACAGTAGTGTGATCAAAGCTCACTGCAACCTCAAACTCCTGGGCTCAAGCAATCCTCCTTCCTCAGCCTCCCAAGTAGCTGGGACTACAAGTGCACACCACCTTGCCCAGCTAATTTTTCTACTCTTTGTAGAGATGGGGTTTCCCTGTATTGCTCAGGCCAATCTTGAACTCCCGGCCTCAAGTGATTCTTCCACTTCAGCCATTGAAAGTGCTAGACAGGAGTGGGAAACTTGTGGCCTTCTAGGTCCTTAAGTGAGACCTTTTGACTGAATCCGAATTTTTACAGAACAAACCCTTTTATTTTTATTAATACATTTTTGTTAGTCTTTTATATTTTTATTTTATTTTTAAAATAAACTTATTTAAAATACCAAAGAATAAAATAAGTTTCAGCTAAGCAATTTTCCCAGATTGACCAGCACAATTAGAACATTAGTAAGCCATAAGGGATGAATTGCTAGCTGCTATGCTCATGATTTAGTTCTCTTAATATTTTAAATTACAGGGAGAGGCACGAAAGGTTATACTGTAGAAATTAAAAGACGAAAAGGAAAAGCAAGGACAATTCTTTCAAGCAGCAATAAGATCTGGAAATAATGACACCGAAGCAACTTATAAAGTAGCTTATACACTCAGGAAAAAGGGGAAGCCATTCAGTGATGCAGAAATTGTGAAAGAATGGATTGTCGAAGTGGTAGGATGCTTAGACTCCCGATAACATTTCAAAGTACAAACAACTGGCTCTTTCAAGGACAGCCAAAATGGATCAGCAGCATGAATTAAGCTTTAACTTAACAGAACAACTTCAAAAGGAAAATATATATTATTCAATCACTTTGGATGAATCAACTGATACTACTGACTCCATGCAGGTTTCATACTTCATTTGGGACGTAACAGAAGATTTTCTTTGCTACAAAGAGTTACTTGCTTTGAGCACTCTTGTGAATAGAACATGGGGAATAGATATATTCAACAACTTTCAAGATAAATGTCATGAAGTTGGACTGAATTTGGTAAAGTTAGTGAGTGTGTATATAGACGGTGAACCTTCCATGACAGGAAAACATGAAGGATTTATTGCACAGGTAAAAAAAAAAAGTATTAACAGATCCAGATACTCTCATTCCTTTTCGTTGTATCTTGCATCAGCAAAATCTCTGTGCTAAAGCTACTATTTTAAGTGACACTTTGCAACAAGTTGTAAGTGTTGTTAACTATAGTCCTGCAAATGCAATGGAGCATGGTCAGTTTTGTAATATGCTAAAGTTGCATGATGAGGTATTCAGTGTGGATTTGCTATATCATTCTGAAGTTCATTGGCTATTGCAGGGACAAGTGTTGCCCAAAATTGATCTTTGTTAGGACAGATAGTTAAATTTTATGAAGAGCAGAATCAGCAGAGAAGATTTCTATAGGAATGTAGCATTTCTGTGTGATACCATGTCAAATCAAAATGAATATTTCTTTGCAAGGTAAAACTAGGTCTAGATATGATATGTGGCAAAAGAAATCCAAGCATTTTGAAAAAAGCTATCTTTTTTTCAAAACACCTCTTCAAAAGGAAATTTTCCCCAGTTAGTAAAGGTCATTGATGAGTAGGATGATACATGCAAATCATTTGAATAACATTCATCTGCTACAGACCTATTAATTGGAGAATACAATGAAAGGTTCACTGACTTTGAGAATCATGACATCACACTCAAATTAGCATTTCAGCCTCACCAAGTTGATATAACTAAGGCACCTAAAGAACTATAGATGAAGTTGATTGAGCTCTCAGTAGATGACATTTTAAAGTAATTGTTTTATACCAAGAAAGATCCATTGAAATATGGAAAAATGCAGTAGAATACCCACGCCTTCAGCAACATGCCCGAAAAATGTTTTCTTGCTTTTCAACCATTTATTGCTGTGACTCTACATTCTCCTACCTAACCCAAATCAAGATGCCTGTAAAGTCCCAAATGACTGATTCCCGTCTAGAGGATCAGCTGAAACTGTGGACCTCCATGCAGCAACCAAATATTCAAATGCTTTCCAACAAAAAGCAGGCATAACGAAGTCATTAAAAGTTTAGTTAACTTTAAATTAACAAATAGTTTTCATTTTTTGAAATTGGTAAGTACATAGTAGTTAGATTTTTAAGGAATAATGTACATTTTTAAGTATATCTAATGGAAGTTTTTTGAATACGGCCTTATTTGATTACAGCTAAATTAATGCAGCCTTCCAACATGAAAAGGTTCCCCGCCCCTGTTACAGGTGCCCAGCCCAAATTTATTTCTATACAGATAATTGGGGGTGGGAGTTGAAGTGTTTCTTAGTTGGAAGGCAAAGATAAAATAATTTTCATTTCCCATTCACTTGATGCTTTTCGTGACCAAGTGAAGATTGGGCTAAAGATTCTGATATTGGGGGCTTCCCATAGAAAGTCAAGAGTCAAGTCTTCACATAGTCCAAAACTAAGTCTACAAATCTGGACCTGTTGCTTTTATCACTTACATAACAAGATGTAGCCACGCACCTTATGGAGTAGAACAAGGTGATTATAATGGAAGAAGTTGTAAGCATCTTATACTGGGAAAATAGTGAAATAAAGAGCAGTGTCAGACAGAACAGGCCACCTGGTAGCTCCTATATTTATGTAATTGTTTATTTTGTATCCTCGTATCCCTAGCTAAATTTCATCTTTCCTATGGTTTTTTGCTTATATACCTTTTTCCTGGTGATATTCCCACTCTACACTGATACAATCAACTCCTTAATTGGAATTGGAATTTCTCTGTCTGGAATTCCTGCATATTTCTTGGGAGTATATTTACCAGTAGAAAAATGA
>RJWJ010021501.1:0-27753 GCA_004363605.1 Indri indri
TCCTTGCTCTCTGACTACCTCTAACTCTTCTTTCTCTGTCTTTTTAATGTATTTCTTCTCTTCTTATTTCCCAGGTATTTTGTTCCCTATGTTGTATCTTTGGTTCTCTTCTATTATCATTTTATGCACATACATCCATATATAATATGCATATATACACTTACATTATAAACAGTTGTAGACATATATATATATTTTCATTTTATTTTCTCCTTGAATGTTCTCAATTGCTTCTCTAGGTTTAACATCTAACCATGTTCGAGTGTTTCTCCAGATTTATATGTCTAACCCATACCTCTCTCTCTATTCAATCCTACATGTCTGCCTAACTAGGTATCTTACAGGCATCATAAAAATAAGATATTAAAATAGTATTTATAAGCCTTATGCCAGGAAATGTTCTAAGTACTTTACATTATGTTATCTCATTTAAACTTCACAGTACTTCTGTGAAGTAGTATTAGGTCATTAAATATGAAATGTCTGATTTCGAATCAAAAGTTTATTGTATTTCAAACAAGAAGTAGTACAATTGATCAAAGTGTGTGCCTAAACTATCAACACAGTTTTGCCAACTTAACAGTAGCTTGCTTATGCCAGCAGCGAAGAAGCCTGGCGAGCGAGTGGTGATGAAATTGCAAAAGGCGTTTTCCACAGCTTGTTGAGAATTGAATATTTTTCCTTGTAAAAAGTGGTCCAAAGCCTGGAAGCAGTGGTAGTCAGTTGGTGCAAGGTCTGGTGAATACGGTGTCTGACAGAGAGTTTCCAAGTGCAGCTTCTGTAGTTCGAGCAGCATTGTTTTTTGTAACAAGTGGTCTTGCAAGAGGATTGTCCTATCTCTATTGACCAATCTTGGCTGCTTAATCAGAAGCATCCTCATCATTTCGTCCAACTGGTTGCAGTAGACATCTGCTATAATCGATTGACCAGGTTTCATGAAGTCGTGGATAATACCAGCACTGGACCACCAAACAGACACCGTTAGTTTTTTTGATGAATATTCCGTTTTGGACTGTGTGTCGGCACTTCATCTCTATCCAACCATTGTGTCAAACACTTGCGATTGTCAGAAAGAATCCATTTTTTATCGCACGTAACAATAAGGTGTAGAAATGGTTCTCCTTTCTGTCATGGTAGCAAAGAAAGGCAAACTTTGAGGCGATTTCTCTTCTGATGCTTGTTTAATTCATGCAATACAGCTTCTTTACCTTGCCCATTTGTTTCAAATGGTCCAATATTGTTGGAATAGTAACGTCAAACCTTGCTGCTAATTCACACATAGGTTGAGATGAATTTACTTCCGCTACAGCTTTCAGCTCATCATTATCCACCTTGGTCTCAGGTCGCCCACATGGCTCGTTTTCAAGATTAAAATCACCAGAATTGAACTTCTCTAACCATCACTGTACTGTGCGTTCATTAGCCACATCCTTCCCAAACACTTCATTGATATTTCAAGCTGTCTGCACTGCATGGGTTCCACAATGGAACTCATATCCAAAAATAACATGAATTTTCGACTGATCCATGGTTTTACAAAAATTTCTCTAAAAAAAAAAAAAACTGAAAGATAATCACAAGCCAAAATGTGTGTTTGAAAGAATGAAGATGTACCTTAAAATAAAATAAAAAAACAAGAAGTGTCAAAGTGAAATTTCAGAGATAGCTACTGTCAAACTTAGTACTTAAGGAAATCAGACATTTCATACTTAATAACCTAATAGTATCACCATTTTATAGATGAGCAAACTGAGGCTCATAGAGGTTAAATAACTTTCCTAGGGTCACAGTGCGTGAATAGAAGGCAAAGCCCAGATTGGAAACCAAGGAGTCTGGCTCCAGCACACATTCTTTAACTACTACACTGTATCTCCTCTTACCTTAAAACTGAGCTCATAATCTCTTCCCCTTAACCTGATTTCTCCCAAAGAAGTCTCCTCTTCTTTTTGTGTTTCTCCACTTTAGATTATAGAGATACCGTCTTTTACCCAAACTTTAATTTTACTCAAGACTTCATTCTTCTCTGTCTCTTGCATTCAATCAAGTCTTATCACAAAGTATAGACTGTGAACCTAATCCATTTTCCCTGCCTCCATTGCCTTTATCTTCTCCCACTAATATTGTTTGAACATTTTCCTAATTAGTACTCCACACTGATATATTCTTCCTCTCCAGACAAATGCGCTACACTGTTGTCAGTAATCCTTAAAAAACAAGTCTAATTCTAACATATTAGCATTCCTGAAAACCTAATTGCTAACTTGATAAAGGTGAAAAGCCTAATGGTGACATATGACCTTTTTCAATGTGGCCCTAATTTAACATTCTGGACATCAAGCCTGTCATTCTCCCAAATGTACCATATGTCTTGGCCATATTAAACCTGGTATTTCCTAAATATGGTATAGAGTTCTAAATACCCTCAGGCATTTTATCATGTAGACTACATTGCCTTAAATACTTACCCTTGCCTACCCATATCTCTTTCCTCCTAGTAAGGTTTAATGAGAACACAAAGGAAGGCAAATTTTGTTGTGTCTTGCATAAGTCTTAGAAGGCTTCAGTGACGAGGTGATACTTTCACTGTGCCTTGAAGGATAAGGAAGAATTTTTCAGAAATTATTTTTGCTGATAGAGAAGCAGTGCTATGGTAGGGTGGAAGGGGAGAAAGGCTTCCAGTAGGTAAAACAGAGGTCAGAATAGTCTGCCAATCACTTCATAAAAGAAGACAGAATGAAGTAATACCAACATCTAGTTCAAGCTGATTTCTTTGTAGCCAAGGAGGAAAACCTATGATCATTAATAATTGTTTATGGAAAGAGAAAGTGGTATAGTTAACATACAATATTGTACTGTCAAAACAGCCACAGTCTTCATAGGCTGCTATTAGTCTGAAAGATGCCACGTCCTTGCAGTATTTCAGGAGCTGTATAGAAAAGTATGTTAGCATGATTTCATACATTTTAAAACTGTTTTCTAAGATGCTGAAAAGAATAAAGAGATTTGTGCATGTTGTAATTAGATATGGTGCACAAAAACAGAGCAATAAATCTACCCTTTCCTGATATGTAATGGCTTCACTTATCTAGACCTCACCTATTTAATAGATTTATCCTCTGGAATATAACTGAGAACCAAAAATGAAATAAAACAATCTGAGCAGCTTAAAAAAATGTTACCCAATCCATCAAATAAGCCTCCTGGTGAGAAAAACCTTTTGGCCTTTAATCAGAGCCTATTTATTCTCATATCTTATGTTATCTTAATCAACCCAATTATCTACTTTCCATCCACAGCAGACTCGAAGTGCAGGTTGGAAGGCTGGGAGAAGGTTTGTTATAGACTGGTGCACTGAAATCATCAAAAAGTGACAACTGACAGACTGACAGCAAGGGAAGAGTAAATAGAAACATAATAAAAGACTGAAACTGGAATGCAAACAATGATAACATTTAGTTTTATTTAGTGTCAGAGCAAGGAGCCCTGCACACCTCAATACCTCCCAAGGGTATCTCTGTCTTACAGCCTAGCTCACTAACTCACATATCTAATGATGCCCCTGAGTCAGCAAGAAAATATTAAATAGTATCTAGTATATTTTGTTTGAGAATGTGGGAATTATGTAATTCATTTCAGAAAGTGCCCCTGTGAAAGCAGATATTGCGCTTAAACTGATAAATTCTCATATATATGGACTTATTCTATGTAGCTTGATTCTTTTCCATGGTGGTTCTTGGGTGTTGAGATTTTATTGTAAGTATACTTGTAAATTAGCCATTGGTGTGCTCATACCATCACATATGAGGGAGTAGCTTTGGACAAAGCATTTATCATTTGTTAGTAGAAGTACATTTATAAGAACACAAAGCATTTCAGCATATGAATAAGGAGAAAATTTGTGGAAATAAGCGTTTTAAATATTAAGTGTTGAATGCTTGATATTACACAGGAAACTTGTTCTATTTATTGACAGTTTCATATTGCTGGAAGTTTTAACATAGATTACTACAGTGGGGGTTGTACAGAGATATTTGTACAAGGTAGTCATTTTTCAGCATTAACGAAAAATAACTTCTGATTTAAAGAAGGATGCCTTTTATTTTAAATCTGCTTCAAGGTTGAATGATTGTCAAATCTATCATTGTCAGTAATAGAGGGTTACCAGTGACCTCCATTATATAAAAAGCAACAGGCACCTCTTGAAGTCATCATATTGGCTTCTTCAGCACTATTTGGCACTATCGATCACTCCTTTATCAAAGCTCTCTCCTCCCTTGACTTCTATGATACTAAGCTCCCCTTGTTTTTCTTTTACCTCTGTGTTTCATTTAAAATTTCCTGTTTTTAGGCTTGGCCATGAAATTTGCTGATTCCTAGAGCTTGATCTTCAGTCCTTTGGTCCTTTGTTTCTCTCATCCTGATGATCCTTGGACAGTCTCATCCATCCTCACGATTTCAACCAGCACTCATATGTCATGTCTCTCTCTGAGCCCTTCTCTTTCAAATTCCTCCCAACTCATAGACCCTGTATATTCAGCTACCTCCTGACTGGATTTCAAATTCCATATTGTTCTTAAATGTGCTTATCTTCCTTTTCTTCATCCTTCTCCTTCCTACTACTATCCTTTCTCCAACCTTGACCTGCCCTTCTCTTGTATTTCCAGTCCTGGTTAACCTTAGCATTATCCATCCATTAGCATACACCAGAAATGTAATAGTCATCTTCAAACTTATCCTTACTCCATCTTCTGTTGCACCAGTCACCAAATCCTATCAATTCTACTTCCTTAATGTTGTACTTCCCTTTCTTGGGATGGTATCTGTCTCCACCCCCACTGCCATTCCTTTATTTCAGGGCATTGTCACATGTCAGTATTTTATCATGTCCCTCGACTCTTTAATATGTTCTACCCTTCATGATAACCCTCTTTACATCATCTTCCACAAAGTTGTCTTTCTGAAGTGTACTTCTTGTCAGATCACTGCTTAAAATCCAGCAGTGGCTTCCCATAGCCTCTAGGATTAAAGTTTAGTCCTAGCCCCCACAAAAATACTTCATCCTCTGGCTGTTGCTTTCTGTCTAACCTCTTATTCCACTCTTCTACATATACTTTTGGTCCAGTCATACTGTACATTTTTTCCTGAAAATTTTATGCTGTTTCATTTGTCAATCTTCATACCTTTGTACCTGACTTCCTTTTGCCTGGAATCCTTCTCTGTTTTTTGACCTAATTAACTCGTGCTGTACATTTGTATCTTTCTTTGTCGGTACTTTTTTTGACCTAAATCATCTTTTTTCCTAACTCCTGCTGGGCTAGGATAAAGAAAGACCTTGTTAATGTCAACAGAGTACTTAATAAGGTCAAGTGTGTGGCAGTGTCAATAAAATTTTATATGTACAATTTGTCACAGCTAATGGCAATATGGATAATCTGTCCGAGAGTGCCCTGGAGTTGGCAATTATTGTACTCCATAGCTCTATGAATTGTGATCAAACAGATAGATAGATGTTTGTATAGTTTTCAAAGCTGGTAAGTTAAAATAAATAAAAGGTTCTAGCATTTTCCCAGTAATTTTGTAAAGATATTGATGTTTAAGTATTTTCCTTTATCACTTAGGTAAGAAACTGAAAGCAATTTCTTTTTGTAATGAATGATATATCTCATACTAATAAAATTTGAAATACTTAAATGTTATTCATTTACTATATTTTAACCATTTTATAGGGAACAGTTAGGAGTTATAAAGTAAACCCTAAACACAGAAGAACCTTGTCTTTAGAAAGTTTATAATCCATTTTGCGATATTTCATCCTCTATACCAGAGCCCCCTGAATGAAAACAATAGCATCCTATGACTAAAGAATGTAGATGATTATTGTAGAAATAGAAGATACTATTATAATAAAGGAAGGATTGTAATGTGGTAGAAAAACTGATATTGATTCATTTTAGTATATAATTAATCATGGCACAAGCTATTGGATGCTTTATCACATACACAAAATTGATAGTTTTTATCTGTATGTGCTTATGCGTTTACTCAATAGCATATATATGTAGAAATCTCCATATGACACAAGGAGATCACTGAATAAAAATGCAAATACAGAAACTGATTATATTTACTAATTGAACATCAGAGTTGTGGTCCTAGCCTGGTATATTTATTAATAATGGAGAAAATTCACTGATTTTTTGTGATTTTTAAATTTTGATTCTCATGGATACTGTATTTAAAACTAAACTTAGATATGGCAGACCATTTTGGAACTTAAGGCCGTTGTAAAGTAACTAAGCAACAGAGGAACTCTGGATAATGGACTTTGTGATATTCAATTCAAGGGCATTTGTTTTCTTTCCACTACAAGGAGAAATGATATTCAGCAAGGCCAGATTTGTGCATTATAGTATGTTAGAAAGAATCCAAGGCTAAAGATCATGAGACCTGAGTTCTAGTCCCATCACTGAGGCTTATTAGTTGGTGTGATCTTGGGTAAATCATCTAATCTTTCTAGGTTTCCAATTTCTTTACTTTTAAATGAACATAATGGACCAGAGTATGTTCTCTCTAGTTTTAAAATCCCATGATTCTTTATTTTCTATCTCTGGAGCTAGATTTTTTTTTTTTTCGAAAGCAGATTGATTTTGTATTGTAAAAGGACCATAGAGTTTGCTAATGCTCTTAAAGATTTATGTACTTGCAAGTTGAACATACCTATTTTGAAACTTTTATTATTCAAAAATGAGTTTTGTACTTCTTTGGAGCTTAGGTTTTAGAGATTAGTCCAGAAGACGTTTTCTTTAAAATCTTTGGTATAGTGCTATTCAATCACTCTTTTTCCCGTGTACTGTGTCCCTGCTCTCCCATATTGAACATCACAATGCTCTAGCGTGTGTGTGTATGTGTACACGTGTATGTGTGCATGTTTTTGAATGCATATGCATGCTGAGTAGGGAATGGGGTAGCAGGACACAAAGGAGAGGGAGTGAAAGATCGTTATTTTGGATGCTGTCCATACTTTACTGCTTAGGATGTATCTGAAGTGGAATTTAACCAAATCCATGAATCTACTTTTGCTTGTTTCTTTTTTCACATTCCATTATATATTATGATAACCATTTTATATACTAAACAACATATTGTTAAAATAATGATGTACTTTTCTAATTAACCTATAGTTTTAAAGCTAGGTATCTCCAGAAAATTAAGCATGATGCACCAGTTAAATTTTATTTTCTTACCCATTCTTAAAATCTTTTGTTGTATGAATCTGTGAATGGGGTTTATGATTCATTTGGAATGTGCTGGAAATTATCCTGTTTGTAGTAAAGTATATAGTTCAGAATCATGAGTTTGCTCCTTGCTATGTGACCTTATATAAATTATTTATCCATTTCAAGCCTCAGCTTCATCATTTGTGAAATAAGGATAATAGTAACACCTCATGTGGTTTTTATGAAGATGAGATTAGATAGTGAATTATGTAAAGCACCTAATGTATTGTCTAGTAATTAATAATAAAAATGATGATGATAATAGTTTGGGGGTTTGTCTTTAGCGTCGAATTTGGAATCCACACATGGGTATTTCATGTTTATAATTAAGTAAAGAAATATATTCTTCTCATAAAGCTATTATCTTTTTAAAACTTCATCTTGTATTTGTAAATAGTGACAATTATTTCAGTTTGAGATTGATAATGTTCCTATTCTCTGAAAAGGACAGTAATTATGTAGTAATGTAAGGGAATAGAAATAATTAAGATGACATTTTTGTCCCCCACATTCATACAATATAAATATTTCTATAAAAGGGTATTCCTTTAGATTATGTTGAAAATGTTATGTTATTTGTAATTAGTTAGATATCTATTAGAATTTGATAAACAATAAATGGTGTGTTGTTAAACCAGTGCCTTTACCTATTGAAATTACTGACTTCAAAGTGTCTCCTAATTATTTTATATTATAGTGAATGGATGAAACACTATTTGAAAACAAGCCCTTATATATGCTTTATTATGTAGTGCACATTAGTGTTAGTGTCATAGTGCCTTCTAGTTGATCTTAATTCACTTGCATTAATTTTTTTCACACCTAGTATGTTAATCCCTCTTAATTATATATTTTAACACTCTATATATTTTGTGCAAATTATCCCGCTATAGTACAATGTTTTAGTATTATCCTATATATTCATATATATAAAGTGAGTTTTTAATAGCTTTGCAAATTTATCTTATTAAATATAAAGTTACTTTGATGTTGATACATTAATTAATTTTATTGACTGTTATTATCTCCTGATCTAAATACTTTTATTTGTGTAAAGGTACAATTGCAAGACTCATTAATTTGTTTCTTATGGAAATGTTCTCTTTACTTGTATGGTATTAATACAAGCCGTTAAGCTGGAATTTCTTCTGGCAAAAACAATCCTAGCAGATGGCAACTTTTCTCTCTATTAATTTTGGATTGGACATGTACTTTGGCTTGTTTGGTCATGTCACAGTTGTAACATAACGAGAATCATTCAAGCAAATACAATGATAATATAGCTATGGACATGTACAGTATGCAGATTTATAGCCCAGCCTATTGAAACTGTATAAAGACCTACATGATTTTCTATTGTAAATAGGAAGGTTAAGTAATCTATTAAGGCATAAGCTTCATAATAACTAATCTGGTATGTCTTTTAAGGTGAAACCAAGTCTATGGCAAATATTTAGTCAGTTGTCTAAGTGTTTTATCTTGATATTTGAGCATTGTAATAACTGGACTACATTGTTCAGTTATCATTTAGATAGCTAGTAATGTTGGAAACAACCTCAGTCATCCCTTTTAAAGCATGCAACTTCGATTTTTTAACATGGATGTGAGATAGATGGGCTAATCTCCCCAAAAGCAGCTTAAATGTATAAGATACACATACAAAAGTAAAACATACCTTGTAATCTTTTATCCCTTTCTTGAAAAAATTAACTCTATCATAATAGGTCTGGAGAAGTCAAGTCAAATAGCATTTGAAATATTTTTGTTTCGGTGATGTGATCTTCCTATACTAACTATTGATTTATTTGTGTCCGCTTCTGTATATACTTATATACTCCCCTTGCTGTTAGCTCTTTGAACTTTCTACTACTCATTCCATGCTTTCTAAAATAATCAATTTAAATGTGCAGCTCTTTAATTAAACTATTAGCCAGTTGCCTTCTATTTGAGCACCATTTTCCAAAAATGCTATCCAGGAATAATGCATGGAACACCTGACAATTACTATTTTGTTGATTCCCTTCTAGCTTAAAATTATGAGAAAATATGTCCCCTCTTATAATAGGGAACCTCAAAATCAGAAGGTATGAAAAGCTAAACTCATTTTCCAGTGTCAGTATATTTAACGAAACACTTTATTTGAAAACAAACTCTTACTTATGCTTTATCATGCAATGCGCATTAGTGTCACAGTGCCTTCTAGTTGATCTTAATTCACTCGCATTAATTTTTTCATACCTAGTAAGTTAATCCATCTTAATTATGTATTATAATACTCTATATATTTTGTGCAAATCATCCCAGTAAGAAGATGGAGAGAGAGTAAATCAATGTAATAATTTCTCTAAGTTATCACTGTTCCTTGTTTAATATTAGAGTACTTTTACAACTTTATTTGATTTATTTTAGAAAAGTGTTTATAACCATGTAGAATTGAGACCAAGCGTACTCTGAGGACAGCTGTATATGAAAGATAAATTTCATGATCTTTTCAAAGGGCTCTGTATGCACACTTTTGGAACTTTGGGTTTCTCTGAGGGTGTTTAATATTCCTTCTTATTGTGTAGCAAAGCATAACATACTTGACCATCCATCACGTGTTTGTTAGAATTATTTTGGTTATCAGAAACTTTATTGTTTATTTTGTTTATAATTTCAAGTCATAATCATCATTATACTTGTAGAAATATTTGTATTATTGTTTTATAATGTATGTATGCCTTTAATGAATGCATTATCTGAATGCATTAAGTAAATGTTTTGTTAACTTATTTAAATGTGTTTTTTTAAAAAATTTGCTTTCTAATTGCAGGTGGCCTGCATGCAGTTTATAAATGCCCTTGTCACTTCTCCTTATGAGCTTGATTTCCGAATACATTTAAGGAATGAATTTCTCCGTTCAGGACTAAAATCGATGTTACCAGTAAGTTGAGTGTACACATTTATTATGCTGATTAGCTTTAGTATTTCTCTCTTTGGATAAAAGTACTTCTTGAAGCAGACTAAATAAATGTGCCTTGCAATTTCTTTTGTAAACCACTAAATATTTTGTAAGCTTTTTTAGATTGCAGTAATACCAGTCTCTATATGCAAGGTATGATTCAGAATTTAGCTAATGATGTGCTCAGAAGTCATATTTTTTTGCTTTTTGTCTTCTTCAAGGCAAAAGAGAACTTCTTTTGTTTGAATTTTGAATATCGAGAACATAAAATTTTTTGATTTTTTTGCATTTTAAATTTTCATTTAAAATTTTCTGCATTCTTCTTTGATAACCTAGTTTGGTTTCATTTGTATTTATCGTAAGTATGCATAGAATTTTGATTAGTAGTATATTTTAGACACATTGCTTAAGAATGGTACTTTTGATACAGTGCTTTAGAAACTTTTCTAAACAAAAATAGTTTTATTTCTTAAAATGAATGAGAACATTTGCTCTAATTATGTATGATAATGTTAAAAATTTGTGGAATGGCTTTATAGGCTGGATCTGAGATGAATGAGCACAGTTATTCTATAAATATCAGTGCAACTACTGTGGCTTTATATTTTATTAAGTATCTTAACTGAAAAGTGACTTTATTCAAGACCATGGCATTGTTAAAGGAAACAAGTAATATCTCACTAGTTTCTTCATTTAAGCTACTGAGAACACATCTGAGAGACAAGAAGTAAAAGTAAGGGAGGGGGGAAAAAAGGACCGAGGAAAGAAAAAGAACAACAAATGTCAACGACTATGTATACAAAACCTAGTTTACTAGAAAGACCAAAATTGGGGAAGTTTCCTGGTGAGGAATCATTGTGTAGCACATATCTGTAACTTATAATCAGGAACTCTTAACTCAAAGTGGTTGAAACCCATCATAATAAGTTACATGGTTGGGGCTGTTAAACCCATTTTAATAAGATATATGATTCAGTTTACTTGGTTTTGGAAATTTCTGTGTCAATCCCACCTTGAGTGGTTCTTTAATTCTTGACTTTAAAAACCAAGGAATTGGATGCAGTAAATAGAAACAACATTTCAAGTGACCTATGTAGAGGTTCAGTGTGCAGGTTATATTGTGTGTAATATATATTTATTCTTGTTTTATCACCAATTTCTCCTTATACAAAGTCTGTGGCCTTAGGTAGCTAGAGATAATCTTATAATCTTGATTCTAGTTTGCTTTTGAGTTGCCTTGTTGGTTTTCATGCTTGCTCTTATTGGGCTAATTCTCTGTTTTGGGGAAAGTAATGTCTTTGGACACTTGCCGGCTGTAAAGGCTCTTTTGCACCCTCTACTCGCTTACTAATATGCCATGTTTTTGCTTTATTTGTTGCTGTAACTCTTCCATCTTTCATTTCCCTCTATAATTGACCATTCATTTTCTGCCGTCTACTACTGAATGGCTAGTCAAAAAAACTGTGAGTCTCATTTTAATTTCTTTTAGTCCTCATCTTTTTGGGAAAGATATGATACAGTAATTCTTGTCCTTACCTTTTGCACATGTTTCTGGGTACATTAATTTCTGCTGGGCTCAGTGATCTCATAGTATGTTATTCACTAGGTTACACTGACAGCTGAGATTATGCATCAGTGTATGTAAGGTATACTTTTCCATTGGCCATATACCCCTATATAAAGCCTCTGTGGCACTGTGTACTTCTTTTTTTTTTTTTTTTTTTTTTTTTTTTTTTTTTTTTTTTTTTTTTTTTTTTGAGACAGAGTCTCACTCTTTTGCCTGGGCTAGAGTGAGTGGCATGACGTCAGCCTAGCTCACAGCAACCTCAAACTCCTGGGCTCAAGCGATCCTTCTGCCTCAGCCTCCCGAGTAGCTGGGACTGCAGGCATGCGCTGCCATGCCCGGCTAATGTTTTCTATATATTTTTAGTTGTCCGATTAATTTATTTCTATTTTTAGTAGAGATGGGGTCTCGCTCTTGCTCAGGCTGGTTTCAAACTCCTGAGCTCAAACAATCTGCCCGCCTCAGCCTCCCAGATTGCTAGGATTACAGGCGTGAGCCACCGCGCCCGGCCGCATATTCTTAATATATACTTCCAATTAGACTTTCTCACATCTCTTCAGCATGCCTTTACTTCTCAGATCTCAGTGATTCCTCATCAAGTGAATGTGGGAAGTGTTATATTTCTGCTCCTCAAATTTTGGAGTAGGACCTACAAGAATTCTCAAAAATTTTTTGTCTTTCTAAGAGAGTGGAGCTAAATATGGCTCTGATTCTCAAGGAAGAGGTTGGGCATGTCTCCCTAAAGTGAGATTGCCAAAATTTTGTTGGGGGTAGGGCAGAGATGTTTGGTCTAAAAAAAAAAAAAATGTCCTCCCCAGGTATTTCTGATATATAAAATGAGAATTAGAATCCAGCCAGGTAGACCTTGAGAAGATTGGAGATCATTTCTTTAGTACCATAGATTTCAATTCTGCTGTTGTAGTTTATCACAATTTTGAGCAGGACAGAATGGTCACAGGTTAATGTATACTAGATACCTCACATGTCAACTACTATGTAACTCACTGTCTAATTAAATATTTCAATTTAAACCTCTAGAATTTATAGTGACATTAAACATCCTTTATATATGCAGTGAAACTTAATAATATATTCATAGACAAGCTTTTAAAATCCTTACTTTTTTTCTGTTTCTTCTTTTATTAAGGGGGGGGGCGGGGGCGGATCTCGTTATGTTACCCAGGCTGGTCTCTAACTCCTGGCCTCATGCACACCTCCTACCTCAGCCTCTCGGGTTGTTGGGATTACAGACACGTGCTGCTGTACCCAGTTTATTTATTCTTATTTTATACACAGTTCTAATGAGAAGAGAGCTCCCTAATTTTCTAAAATGTAACATATTCAAAGAAGCAAATTAGACATGGCTAGGGCTAATATTAATTATTGATACATGGATAAAAATTATACCTATCTAGAACCATTAAGTATTCGGGAAAAATGGTTCTTAGTATTTCAATAACACTTAAGGGCAACATAATATTATAGTAGAGTGAAGCTTTTCTCATAATACTCTCAGGATCCTCAAGATAAGGCAATTATTTTAATTATATTCTCTAAAAATTTTTTTTCAAAATTTTCCCTATCCCTGTGGTTAAATTTTGGTGTTTAAAGTGCATTTATATTTCATTTATATGGAAAATTCATTTTTCATAAATTTGCTTTAGTAATTTGGAATAAATGTGTTGTTAGAAATTCTGTAGTGATTTTTAATATTGTATCTGCTCTGTACTTAATTGACATTGATTTCTTGTGAAGTTTTCTCCATCTGCCTTTTATTAAGTTAAATAAATAAAGTAAATATTAGGTAAATCAGATCTGTGAAGGAACAACATAGTAAGAAATTGTGTTTGTAGGCAGTGGGCTTACTTTATCTGTTTTGAAAAGACTGACAAACTCTTATTCTTTCGAAGACTCAGTTTTACTTGTTTGGTTATTAGTGGTACATTGGTAATAGACTTTGATTTCCTTTGAAGAATATTATGTTATAGAAACTTAATTATGTATTTCAGGGATTCTGCAAAAAAAAAGATTCCATATGTGTGCAGCAGGTCTGTTTAAAAAATAACCGAAGCATATTTACAATATTTCACATCATTATTATAATAATATAATTCAGTAATTTTATGATGTTCCACATTTTAAAATATAAGACTTTGGCGATACATTTCCATTTTCTTTGATAGGATATCTGTGTTGTTATTTGTGCTATATAAACTTTATAAATTTATTATATTTTCATTTTATCAAGAACTTATGGATATATCTTTCAAGGTTTGACATTTGGCAGAAAGGAAGTTTTATAAATATAAACTATATATATGTATGTGTATGTATATATGCATGTATATTTACAGTAATTCCTCAGTGTCATTGATAGATTTTGGAAACTGCAACTTGAAGTGAAACCATGTACAACAGGTCCTCAAGTAATGTCGTTTCATTATAATGTTGAAGAGAAAAAAGTTGGTTTTCTTATATGACATTTTGCTTCAAGTGACAGTTTTCAAGAACCTATGGATGATGTTGAGGACTTACGGTATTTTAATAGGCCTGGAGCTTTAATAGTAAAGAATATTTATAAAATATTGCATCTATACATGTCTATATTTTTATATTGTATTATATATGCTCACATACTATATATATATAGTATAGATAATGTCTAGACCTAATTAAAAGCTAATTACACATTTCACCAGTTATTTTCACTGAAAATATTTTAATCATGCAGACGGGGGATTTTTGTGTTTTGTAAAGTTCTCATGCTAATTAAATAATAGTATTTAACTTAAATTTTTCTTTCAAACATATTTAAAAGTGTTTAAGTTTTATGATGAATGTCTAAGAGAGAATACATTATGAGATAAGAATGAGGAAAAGTCCATATTCTAAAATGTGTGAAAGGTTGTTTCTTTACTGACCAGCATATTGAGTATGTCTGGTTTCTATGATTTTCTAAATAGTGATCAGAAATCACCTGATAATATGACCCACCAATGTGAGATAATTTCACATTCCAATAAATTTCTTCATTCCCCTCTAAAGTGGAAAACTAGACCTAAAGAAAATCATTATTAAAGAGGAAACTAAGTGTAAATACGTTTATTTATTATATGTTTTATATGAAATTATGTACTAACATTAGTAAGTATTTTCATATGCTCTCTAGGTAAATTTTCAGTATATTATTACTATTATGTATGTCAGTGTTAGAAAAAGAACATCTAGAAATTACTTAAATTTGTGCTCAGCTTCAGTAATAGCCATTACATCTCCATTTATAATTGTTCTATTGGATAAAAATAGAAACAAGAAATGCAACCCATTTTGTTTTATCTACCTAATTTGAAGTACACCATGCTTGCATTTCCTTTTAGAGTTCAAGCTCAGCTCTGAACATCCCATCCTAGTTCCACTTTCGGTATCACCCTTGAGCATCCACAGTTGTGATTATCGATTTGGGTTTTGAAAGCTGCAACTTAATGGACACATGTTAAAAGATATTCCAGGTGATATATATTAAGCCCAACAATCTCTAGTGTGGCATGCTTCCCAAGTTTTTTTATACTATTATTTTCAAAATTATCAGAGGTTTGTAATGCATGTGCTTATAATGTATTACAAAAACATATCTTTTATGCCCAAGTTGGTATTTTGTGATTAGGCTAAGCAAAAATGAAAGGTGGGGGAGGAGACTAGATGTACACCTTGATAAAAAGTCCTAACGCCTTTTTGCTTTAAAATCACAAAATATCATTTAAATTTGTTTATATGACTTCTAACGCCATACTTGGGACTGTTGTGCTTGAATATATCCTTGCATTTATTCTTCACTAATACAATTGATCTATATTTGCATTTTTTGCCACAGGCATATGTGAATGTTCTAACTGCATGAGTTCTTTCGCAATCTTTGATTAGTGTGTTTAGTCGAAAGGACAGCATTTAATTTGGATTGTTAGCAATTAGTTTTTTTCCGTTGTAGAAGTGATCGTTAATTTTTTTTATGTGAAGAGTCAAAATCTGGGGCATGGGAAGAGAAATGCAAGGAATGCAATGAGGTCCTTTTATTTTGAAATAGAAAAACTTAGCTACATTTACTTTCTTTCAGGAAAACAAGTTCCTGGGTCAATATTTGAAATTGCTTCTGTGTATATAAATGAATAATTGTGTTCTGTCCCTTATTATCAAACTATGCTGTTGTCAAACTGTTATTCGTCTGTTAAGTTTTATGTTTATGTATTAGGATCTAAAAGAAAAAGAGAATGATGAGCTTGATATTCAGTTGAAAGTATTTGATGAGAACAAAGAGGACGACCTAACTGAATTATCACACCGTCTCAATGACATTCGTGCAGAAATGGAATATCCTTTGACAAACCACAAAAATAATTTTGCATGCATTGTGAAAAAGGGATTTGTGGGCAATTTTGTGGACCATTATTAGAGTTCTTGTCTGCCAGCCCAATTTATATCCATTTATTTACATTAGAACCTCACTATGATGCTGTCCTTGAGATTCATGCTGAGGAACTGTCAGACTGTCCTGATGATTTACACAGAATATATTGAAAGCTGCACAAAGGCTTATTGTGTTATAGGTATACTCTGCTCAGTGGTCTTGAATAGAGGAGAGCCTAAGGCAGTATATCTTATGTGTAAGGATTTTTGGGGTAAAGTTCACTGAGTTCATATGCGGCTATAGGTAATATACTTTCTCAGTTTGTTATTATAAATGGTACTCCAATGACTTAGAGATATAATTCAATTCAAATAAATTTCTCATTCCCTATTCAAATATTTACGTTCCTTAACAATAACAAAAATATTTCGATACAATAGTATCTAACTATAACAAGGCTATGTGGTAGAAGCATCT
The DNA here is from genome assembly GCA_004363605.1 of Indri indri. Lineage (NCBI taxonomy): Eukaryota > Metazoa > Chordata > Mammalia > Primates > Indriidae > Indri > Indri indri. The sequence goes on from RJWJ010021501.1 coordinate 16,662, forward strand.
GAGTCAAATACAGCTAGTGCATAATCTTCCTATAGCAATGATTTTGTGTGAAATGATTTTAGATCTAAGAGATGATTGTCAAAGCATTGCTGGCCATTTGTTTCACACCCATTAAATTTCTTACTTATGGGTTCTGGGGAAGTTGGGAAACACTTCAGAACCAGAGTGACCTTTGAGTTGGACTTTTTCTCAGTGTTGTGTTCTCCACTCCCCACCAAAAGCTAGATGTAATATTCCCCTCCTCGAAATTCCCACAGTAGTTTGTTTGTTCTGTTTTATTTATGTACACTTCTCTGCCCTTCTGAGATTGAGGGCAGAAATGTTATGTTTCATCTTTTTACTCCAATGCTCCTATGAAAGTCTTACACATAGGTATTGGATAAATGTGTGTGCAGCAAGTAACAATGTTATTATTATGAGGAATAATTTCTAGTAATTTTTCTTCATCATTAGTGATGCCAGTCTTCAGTGGCTTCTCTAATGTGAAAAGCATTTTATATCAATTAATAAATATCTTGCTTTATATAGATTTAAACTCAAACTTCACCATAAAGCTGTTTTTGGATCCATTCTGTAGCCATTCGAAAGACCTTGTAAGACTTGCAACATTCTTATGTTACATCTAAAAAGTAATCCATCATATACTTAATTCTACTTCAGAGAAAATGTTGACATTTCAGGTTATTTTGAGGATGTTGGATCACATCTTGTCTTTTACCTTTATTTTACATTGATTTTCCAGGTCCTCACTTTTATAATAAAAATGAATCCATTTTTGAAATCTGATTTCTAGTTTACTAAAAGCTTCTAAGCTTTTGCCACTCTTTTTATATCCTAAGAAAAACGTCGGAACTTCCATAGTTTCTACTCTCCATCTTTTATCAAATAATGAAATACAAATGAATGCAAACCGTAATAATTTCAGATTTAGTTAGTATTTCATCTGGGTAAAATAAAACTGGTTTTGTGACCTTTTAGGAGTTCACAACATGTTTGTTTGCCTTCTATATTATATGGCCGTGAAAATAGAGTAGTGGTGGTTTACATGAACAATATGGGTCCTCTGTCACAACCACAGGGAGATCAAGAGGAAACCATTTTCACTGATGGTGTTCCTGTTCCAATGGTACCAGCTATAATCTGGTTTAAAATATAGTGAATAACTGACATTTAAGGTTTTGACACTCAAATGGTCTTGGAAGTATTCTTTAGGTCTGTTTCTCTAGTGAAAGGATTAAAATGATTCCATAGAATTATTTCCATTATGTAAATGTTTTAAAATACTGGATCATGGAGTTGAATGTTTAGAAATAGTAATGGAAGCAAAATGATAAGTCTGTGTTTTTTAGAATTTTAGTTGCTTTTTTTTCCTTTACTTACTTTCTACTGATATGAATGAAGTGTACCATCTTCTGTATAATATGTTGAAGGACACTGCTGCTGAAAATTATTTATTATCCATTCTACAACATTTTTTACTCATCAGAAATGATTATTATATCAGGTAAGACGTAGTTCTGAGAGTACTATGTTTATAATTTGAATTGGATATTAAAGGAAAATTAACTATGTGGCAGGGAATCGGTAATACATGCCTATATTCATACTTGGAGTATAAAAGTTTGACTACTTTAGGTGACATTTTAAAAAAGATGTTCATTTATTTTTAATTGGGTCAGAAGAGAGAGATTTACTTATAAAAATGGGATGCCTCAGCGATAGGACTTTTGGTAGCAATGAACATGACAGATTTTACTGACTTCGAGATGAATATTCTTTGCTAGATAATGGTAACATAGAGACAACACTGAAGATTCTAGGGTAGAACTTTTAGATTTTTATCTTGTGCATTTTAATAAGTAAAATTTAACTGTTATATTTCTTTTATAGTATTTAGTAATAAATGTGATCTTAACATCTAAGAAAATAATAATGCTAATATTTCAGTTTTATGTCCAGTAATGTAATTCTTTAAAATAAATGAGTATGAAAATAACCAATAAAGTTAAAAGTTTTATAGTCTAGTTAACTGAGAATATTTCTGAAAACCAGAAAGGTATAAAAAGGTTTCTGAGTGACTGAAATTATCCACAGACTGGTGACCATGATGTTGTATCGAACTGTTTAAGAAACTGTTAGTTTTTCTTCGTGCTCTAATTTGCATGAAATTCTAACTATGTACGTTCTTTGATTTCTCAAAAACCTGCTTGATTAAAGGGAAGAGGCAGGCTACCATTAGGTCAGGTAAAGTTGCAACAAAAATGACAGCTCTAAAGCAACATAGAGGACTATTATAGTTCAGACCAGTACAATAATTTCATGGGTATCATGATGTTACAGAGACATAGAAAATTCTTAAAAATATTAAATTATGTGGTATTTTTAAGCAGAAAAAGTTATAAGGTATTCAAAATGATTGTTCTTTTCTAAATTAAGTTCTAACACTTAAAGGGATACTGTGCCCATGGGTACTCAGTTACCTGGGGACATCATTTGTGTGAAAGTATCCATTTCTCAGTAACTATGAGTAAATGAGAAGTTACTCTCATAAGGCATCCTTTGCATCCTAATAACATCCATGTGGGGTAGAAGTGCGACAAGCACTTTTATTTCACTTAGGGATGATTAACTGGCCTCAAAGAGAACACTGTGTTTCCCACATTTGCCCAACTAGTCATTGACTAGACTGAAATTATAATCCAATGTTATTTACCCTGGACCTAATGATGACTTGAAAAAGCCCCATATGTGTAATATATTCTACTATTTATTTTTATTCTTAGGACCAGTGCCAAGATTAAAGACATAGAAGAGCAATTAGAATCTATTTGGCTTCATTTTCAAACTTTTAGTTGGTTGGCTAGTTTCCAGCACACTATATTTGGGGAGTTTATATCACAATTTGCCTACAGTAGTACTTCTTACTGATTTTTCTCTGTTGAATTTATTAGCCCCTGACAAGTACTAAATCTTTCCCAAATTTTAATGCAAAAGTACCTTTAAAAAATTTTTGCTATATGTGAGTGGTCATTTTTAAGGCCAGAATTACCTTGATAGATTACAGAATTAGGATATGTTTTAAAACCTTTGACACTTTAGACAAATTGAGGCTATAGCCATGCATATTAAGTGTGTATGCTTTTAAAAATGGATCTTTTAAAATATGTCACAGAAATAGATCTTTGGAATAGTCTGTAACATAAGTGTCTCAGTCCAGTTTTGTAAGCTGTTATAGTTATCTTGAGTAAAAGTACTCTAGTAAATTCAAGACATTGCCTGGCACCTAATGCCAAGAAATTCAGCTCTTATTGAAATTGAGAACTCGTGGATGCCTAGAACCATTTCTGTATCCATGGATACAGGACTAACGGCTCATTTGTTTTCATTAACTTTAGAAGCAATAGCTTAAGTAAATAGATAAGGTTGATAAATATCTTTGAACACAAGCATGAATCCCTGCAAACTGGAGTATTAAGCCACTAAATGTTTGCAGTTGATTACATCACAATGGGGTTGGCACTGTGACATCCAGACCATCTTTCAGCTTAGGCATATTTCTCCTAAGGGGGTATACTGGCTAGGAGGCACTAGAAAAGGACTTAGTTGCTGAATCCCTTCTAAGGAAAATTGATTTGCCTAGGTAGAAAAGGTATTCACGAATATTTTCTGTCTCTTTCAGGCCACAGTATTATAAAATAATAGAGGAGTGTGTTTCACAGATAGTGCTACACTGCAGTGGTATGGATCCAGACTTCAAGTATAGGCAAAGATTAGACATTGATTTCACTCATCTGATAGGTATGTAATATGATCCTCACTGTCCTCTGATTGTATTTTATATCTTCTTTATAATAGGTACTTTTTAAAGGTAGGTCTCTCACTGAACTTCTGTTCATATCTGGTAAATCAGTGTGTCCATGGGTACTGAAATGCTGCAATTGTTAAATATAATGATCATAAGAGTTTTGCTTGTGTGATTAGAAATATTAACTTATTTGGTAAATTTTAACACTACTGAATTTGTTTTAAACTCGGTGTCCCACAAAAAGCCATTATATTTTTATAGATGAATGCCTTCCTATTTAAAAGCATGACTATAAAATCCTTTAATTCATTTTATACTGGTACCTTAGTAGTTTTGTAGAAATCATGTGTACAATACGGTCTCATTAGTGTTATAGCTATGTTATTAGTGGTCACATTTGAGAAAAGAAATAGGCTTATTTCAGTAACTCGGGACCTTTTAAGGCAATCAAATAGATCAATTTATATTTTCATACAGCCCAGAGTGAGGAAAGAATTTGAGGTGATCATATTCATCTCCTTGGATTGCTGAGGAAACGACTTTATATCATCCTAGACTGGTAGTTAGCAATACTTTCCAGAACAGTCTCTCAAGGATGATGTGAATCCTCCCTTGTGAAATATGCTAGGCTATCTGGCCTTATAGTTAAGCGGTTTTATTTATACCTAATCGAAATCACTATTGCTAAGGTTCAAGCATGAACTCATTTATCTTTAAATAAAGAAAACAATAGCTGTTGAATGCCAGTTGTATATTATTTTTCACTCCATAGCACAGGGCAGATTCATAGAAATATTCAAAGATGGATACCTTATTATTATTTGTTATGTGTCATTCTTCTCTATTTTTAAATGTAATGTACACTTATCGTAGGCAATCTGGAGACTTCTATAAGCGACAAACCACCAATCACAACACCATTGCTCCCTTTTCAGCTCAGTACATTTCCTTATATCTCTCTGTTTATTATCTATCTGCTTATCTATCTATCTATATGCTAATTTTTCATGGAGCATTATATTATAATTTTTTCATGTTAGCCTTCAAAAATGTGACTTTTAATGTCTATATAATATTCTATTTTATGGAATATCGTAATCACTTTAACCAGTCCTTTCTTATTGCACATCTAGATAGCTTTCAGGTTTTCACAGTTATAAATGAATCTCCTGTGAACATTCTTGTGTATAAAGGTTTGGCTTTTTCTTATTTCCTTAGGATTGATTCCTGTAAGTGAGGGTATGAATTTTCATAGGACAAATGTTTTTCAGGAAGCTCGTGCCAATTTACCTTACCTGGCAGTGAATGTGAATACCAGCCTCACTGCATATTTTTCACTGAGCTTGATAAACTTAGTAGTTTATTTTATATTTTGTTGAGAGAGTCATAAGGGACTTTGTCCAAATATGTGTATTGGGTTATAATCCATTATGGGCCGTAGTTGGCACACATACTCATTCTGGCTAGCTTGTTCAGTGTACAACAGACATTTGTTTGGGGTACTGCATGGCAGATACTTTTGATTGTATACTATTATTCAAAAGCATGGGGGTGAGGAGAAATGAAGGGACCAGGTGAAAGAGGACAGTCAGCATCATAAACCCATTATGACCTCATCCACATGTCACCTGTGTGACTGAACAAATCATTTAACTTCTCTAGGTTTCAATTTCCTCAACTCTAAAATCAAGGAAGTCAAATATATGAGTAGTTCTTAATATTTTATGTTCAAAGTCCTTTTCGAGAAGCTGATGAATGCTGTGGAACTTTCATTAGAACAAACACATGTTCATACACACCAAAATTATCAGGTGCTTCAAGAACTTCTAGAAAATGTGTGGATCTCTATTTCAAGATCACTTGGACTCTAAGAGATTAGAGTCTGTTCTGATTTCACAAGCCTGTAAGTCTCTTTCATAAATCAGATCTTATCAGATCTCTGCCTAAAACTCTCCAATGCCTTCTCATTGAAACTTAAATCAAAATCATTACCAATCATAGCTAGCACAGCACACATATGTCCCCTCTTTGACCCCGTCACTCACCACTTTCCTCCTCAGTTTCTTTGCTCCAGCCTCACATTTTTTTAATAAAAAGCCTTTTTGAGGTAAATTTGACATAAGAAAAACTACCTGTATGTAAAGTATACAACTTGATAATTTTGATATTTATATGTATACTTTAAACCATCATCAAAGTCAAGATCATAAACATCTTTATCACCCCTTAAAATTTCTGCATTCTCCTTTTAGTTCCTCCTTCCCATGCCTCCCACTTCTTCCCATCCTGAGACAGCTACTGATCTCTCTCTTGCCAGTTTCATTTTATTTATAGCTTCTCTCTTATTAGTTTCATTTTATAAAATTTTATAATATGTAAATAGAAACATATAGCACATACTCTCTTTTTGTCTGCTTTCATTCAGCATAGTTATTTTGAGATTCACTTATGTTGTTGTTATGTATCAATAGTTCATTCCCTTATACTGCTGAGTAGTATTCCAGTACATGGATATACCACAATTTGTTTATACAGTCTCTTGTTGACTGTTATTTGGGTTCTTTCCAGTTTCTGGCTATTATAAATAAAGCTTCTATGAACATTCATATACAATACAAGTCTTGGTACAGGCATATGCTTTCATTTCTTTTGGATAAGTAGGTGTGGAACACCTAGATACAGAATAGACTTTATATGTAATAATGAGAGATGCAATATTGCCAAAAGAGGTTCTTTACTTACTTGTATTCTGAAATGTTTGATTGGATTTGAGAAGTTTAAAGTTTGTTTCCTTATACATGAGATACATTTTGACCCAGATCAGAAGTAAAATCTTTCACTAGGAAGCCTGGATTAATGAATGTTACTCTATCCTGCTAGCTTTTTAAAATATCATTTAGAGTCTTAATAATCTTAAACATTAAGTCTTTGTCACATCTCCACTCATGATAAACTACAAAAAATTTTTTTGAAGAATTTATAATTGTAAAAGTTGAAAAGTAATTAAATACCCTTAAAATGATAATACTTTAATCACATATATTTATGGATTCTTTGTTTTGTACCTCAACAATACTATCATTGAATTCAGTTAGTATGACAAAGAAAGAAAATGTGATAGCTTATGTTTTATTTGTAGTATAGGTCAATTTCCCTTTAATAGCAATTGACATAAAAGTGATAGTCTGTATAGCAGAATTATAGGCTAGGGGCCATCTTTTTGCCTAGAGAGCTCATGCCATAATTTCTAATCAGTTTTTGTCAATCTTAATAGATTCTTGTGTGAACAAAGCAAAAGTTGAAGAAAGTGAACAAAAAGCAGTAGAATTTTCAAAGAAGGTAAGGCTTATAAAATATTAGCTATAATTGTTAAATTAATAATTTAATCACAGAACATAATCTACCTTGTTTTTTTATGTCAGGCTTTACAAATGTTGTTTAATTTATGTAGTACTTTATATTTCTGGATTCAAATATAAGCACAGAATATCGATTTATTTTCTAATAAGATAAGATTGCTACTATTTCCTCCTCATCACCTTTAATCCATTGTGGAAGAAAAACACTAGCCATATTATACTAAAGTGATAAATGAAATAAAATTAGGTTATTGAAAGGGTCTAGTTAGAAGCAATCAACTAAAATAAATTCCCCCATTCCTTTTCTGTAGCTCTTATTTGCAGTAGGTAGCTCTTTGGAGAACTATGACATATTTAGCTAGTCTTATCTGTTATGGTCTTTAGTCAGTGCTATTGATAGCAACAGAATGTTGCAATGTTCTCTCTCTCTCTCCCTCTCCGCCTCTCTGCTTAGACTTAGCTTCTTTGAATTTTGTAATTACCATTTTTAAGATGATGCAGCTACTTCATGTAGGCTTGGTAGACTCTGTGTTATCCCTTTCTTTCTGTGTTAATGTCTTATATAAATGCCTTTGAGTAAATACCAGCTTTATGAATATCTTAATTTTATTTATATCTAAGATTGTCTTTTCCTTGTTTCATGAAAGCATAACTACAATTTTATTAGCTTCTACCAAAAGTTTCTTTCTTTTGTTCTAGACCCCGTTAAGCATTAGTATACTATTTCTGTCCTTTTGGGTGCAGGGAGAAGAATTGAAGCACAAGTCTAAAAGCTCTCTAGTTTTCAGCCTTCTGACAGCAAGATAAAGTGCTTACATATTGCTGTCTCTTCAAAGTTATGACTTACCTTGGAGATTAGATAATCACTTTTGCTATCACTCTAGAAATTATAGAGTATTACTGAAGTTACTTCAGGGCATCTGAGGAAATGTCTTTGCTCTTTCAGTTACTAGAATAGATTTTAAGAGCTTGAGCATAAAATGTTTGTGTGAAGCTGTCATTTTTATTGGTGAAGGAAAATGCATGCTTTTTGATTAATAGACCTTTATATTTCTAATGTTCTCATTTTAAGTAGCATATTTAAAATTCCCTTTGAAAATCTTAGAATCTCCTTAATTTTTGGCTGGCACTGTGATTAGATAACACAAGACTGGAGCAAATTTTGATTATCTGTCTGGTAAAATTTTTTGTAAGCATATATTATGGGAAAAGGAGTCTTGGAATAATAGAAAAGAAATTTCAGTGTTTTATGCTTTAGTCTTATCACCAGCATTTAGAATAAGAAAATATACATGGTCTCCCGTGGTTAGTTGCACGTATTCTCTTGTTCTGGGTCATTTTAAGAGGCAATATAAAGTCATTTTTTTAAAAGCGCGAGAATGAGAGGCAGTAGTTATAAGATCTGATCTCAGCTTTTCCGCTAATTAGTTCTGACTTTAAGGAAGCCACTTACTACTTGGATCTTAGTTTCTTTATCATTTAAAGAAGAGGGTAAGATTAATGAACTTGGAAGAAGACCTTCCAGCTCACGTATTTCAGGCTTCTGTGATTCCTATTCTATATGTTTGTAGATAAACATCATTTTAAATTAAAAGCAGAAACATTGTGTGCCTCTCTTCATATGTACCAACAATGCATTTATAGAGGAAAAATTATATACAGTGTGCTTGTGTAGATAGACATCATGTTTGAGAAACACACAGGAGAAGTGAACTTTGGGAGAGGGGGTGGGAATATAGATTTAGACAAATCTTAACATGGATAGTAGTGAAGGCGAACAAGCTCACATTGGAGGGCATCCATCTTAGGGAACTAGGAAAACAAGGTTATTGACTGAAGGATCTATGGATCCTTCACCACTAGGATCTGGAATGAGTTTGAAATTTAAAGAGATTAGAGAAAATTTAGACCAGCTTCTGTGGGACATTTTCCGGTGACTCAAATAGAGATGAATAAAAGCATTACTAAGTAGTCTTTCAGGTTTGACCCAAACACTGTTATTATCCAGTGTGCTTACCCACTCTTTCTTCAGACTTGGAACAGAATGGCATGTTATCATTTCCAAAGGTCAAATCTGCTATGAGGATGAATATATATTAACAGTGAACATACTTTTGTATTGTTCCACAAATGCTAAAGACAATTCGGGACAGTAAGATGCATCACTTTTGGAAATAGAAATAACATTGTTGGAATAATGTATAGACTTCTAAAATGACTTGAGGTGACATTGACAATAAAAGGCAAATAAAATGTTCTATAGCTGGACCTAGGCAGTATTCACTGTAAATATGCAGCCTGATTTGTGCCTGCTTGGAGCTCTGTCTGAGGAAGGGACTGGAGCAGGATGCAGCAAATGAATATTCACCATTCAGACGGTCTGTTTGGCTTAGCACACCATATTTTAACCTCTCGTTTTCCCTCTTATAACACGTTATACAAGAGTTTTGGTTAACCATCTGAAAGAGAAGTCTATCACAGCACGTATCATTCTACTGTCATAGTTCGTGGAGCACCACTTTTTGGATGCTAGACAACTTAAGATTATGATAGAAATATTCCAGTTGCTATTAAATGTACATTCATTTGAGCATTCTAAAAGTACAGTTTCTTTTCAGTATTAAATGTAATTAAAGAAACTGTTTGATGGCATATTTTTAGATTTCCTTTTCTAAGTCATTAAACTTAAAAGTATCAGATGAAACATTTTAAAAATTATTCTAAGATTGAATTTTCAATGACAAAATAATAAAAATGCCCATTATATGTGAAGAGAGACTTCTCAGTCTACCTTTTCTTTTTTTTGTATTTTTTTTTCAGAAGCAAAAATGGGTTTGCTTACCTTGGGTAGGGAGCATATTTCTTCTTTACTACCACTACCACCACCACCAATACCCCACCCTGACAGGGCACTTAATTGTCATGAAAATAATCAAGAGCTCTGATTTTTCTGAATGATCTAGGAATTCAACTAAGCAAAAATCTCTCTACTTATTTAATACCTAATGTTGTTTAAAGCTTTCTCAAAACTACAGTATTAACCATACATTTATGGTGGTGCTCGTTGCAGTTCGATGAAGAATTCACAGCTCGACAGGAAGCTCAAGCTGAGCTTCAAAAAAGAGAAGAAAAAATCAAAGAACTTGAAACAGAAATCCAGCAACTTCGAACCCAGGTAATGAAAGAAGATATAGACTTTGTGTCATGTCACAGTGAGTTCCATGGTAGAAAATTATCTTGTTAGATAGAAGAAAAAATGTGACCAGAAGGTGACTTTTTGGCAGTTTTACATTTTAGTTGAAATAACTCTACAGATTTGATTTTCCAGGACAATAAATCATTTTAATGTTTGGGAAAAAAAAATGAGGCATTAGTTGTTCAAACTGCCCTGAATATTTTTAACAGAGTATATTACACAGGCAAAACTGTTTTTGAGATGAAATTTTCATGATGATTTGAAAAATTGGGTGCATAGTATTTTCTTTCACAAAGAATGTGGAAATGCTCATTAATTGTAATTATCCCAAAAGCTTCTTGAGATCTCTTTAAATCTCAAATAAAATCATTTCAAAATCTATAAACTTTGCATTTCCACCTATGTTTCCTATGATCACATGCTCCCATATACACTTAAGTTCTTAACTGGGTGTCTAAACTTTAAAACTGATTAAGTACTCTCCTCAACACACTTTATGTCTTAAATGAATATTAAGAAATTGAAGGCCGGGCGTGGTGGCTCACGCCTGTAATCCTAGCACTCTGGGAGGCCGAGGCGGGCAGATTGTTTGAGCTCAGGAGTTCGAGACCAGCCTGAGCAAGAGCGAGACCCCGTCTCTACTAAAAATAGAAAGAAATTAATCGGACAAGAATTTGAGGTTGCTGTGAGCTAGGCTGACACCACGGCACTGTAGCCCAGGCAACAGAGTAA